>PVKE010025803.1:0-22903 GCA_004027555.1 Craseonycteris thonglongyai | reverse complement strand
GCCGCACGGTGCCCGGTCAGAGCCCGGGATACACGCCGCCGCACGGTGCCCGGTCAGAGCCCGGGATACACGCCGGCCGCACGGTGCCCGGTCAGAGCCCGGGATACACGCCGCCGCACGGTGCCCGGTCAGAGCCCGGGATACACGCCGCCGCACGGTGCCCGGTCAGAGCCCGGGATACACGCCGCCGCACGGTGCCCGGTCAGAGCCCGGGATACACGCCACCGCACGGTGCCCGGTCAGAGCCCGGAGCACAGGGGCCGCGCGGTGCCCGGTCAGAGCCCGGAGCACAGGGGCCGCAGTCCAGGAGGCTCTGTGCCCGCCTCCACTCCACTGGTTACTGTCGTCCATCAGGGATGCACGTCACTTCCACTCCCCAAACTAGACGAAGGCTTTAGCTTCAGGACCACGATGTCGTCAGTGACTCTACCCCCGAAGCCTGAGGTCACGGAGGGAATAGTGACCGTGAAGGCCCAACAGGCAGGCTGGTCTGGGTGGCTGAGGAAGGGAACACCCAGCCTATGACCTGAAGGTACGACTACGCAAAGCCACCTCCTGGGTGTGCCCAGCGTGGCTCCACGATGCCCCACACCTGCCTGCTCAGCCCGTGTCACTTCCCCTGTTTGTGGCGTGAAGGACACCCCGGACGAGAAAACTCTAGTATTTAGGATATTGGCCGGGGCTTCTGGGGGGGCCTTTCGGGGAGACATGCGCCCTTGAGATGGCACATGTCCGTCCTCGTTGCTGGACCCGCTCCTCTTTTCCGTCGGCCACCTAAGCGCTAGTCCTGGCCTTTCGGGACCAGGCAGCGAGGCGGGGCTGCTGCGGGTTCGCACACTCGGGCGCAGGCCGCGTCTGTGACCGGCTCGCTGGCTGGACGGCAGCGCGCCCGCCTGGCTCCTGAGTGACGGCGCCGCTCCCGGCTGGCGTGCCGCAGCTCGGGGAGCAATCTCCTGAGCTCCGGTTTCAAATGCTTCGCGGTGGCAACAGGTGAACTGGGGAACCGATGAGGAAAACCAAAACCAGGTAAATGATGGCGGAACAAAAGTACCCGGGAGAGAATCTAGGTTATTTGTGTGGCGCCCTTTTATTTCAGTACAACAGAAGGAAGGGAAATGCTGTACTTTTCATAAATGGATTTGGGGGCTCAACACCTGTGGCCACATGGAAAGTGTATGAAATATTGGAAGCTAAACGTCATCCTCGAGACGTGGGCCCCGCTTCCAGCGGGAACAACACAATCACAGCTGTGACCTGTCGTTCCTCAGTCCTGCCTGCTCAGTGTCATTAACTCCTCCACTGGTGACACGGCTGAGACACAGGGAGAGGAAATAGTTTCCTCCACAGCCAGGCGCTCGCGCTGCCGGGAACCGAGACGTGCCCACCCCAGCCCGGCGTCCTTCCCAGGCCAGTGGCTGCTCCCCGGCGTCACGGCGTCATTGCCACTCACCAGGGTTCAAGACGCCTGATGCCCGGGCCTGTCTCAGAGGGATGTCTAAGAATGAAACGTCCCCTGGGGGAGGGGAGAACGCAGTTTCTATAGAATTGCATGGTTTTCGCGTCTCTTGAAACTTAATCAGAGGATGCTGGGATAGCTCAGCAGGGCGACCGCCTGCCTTGCAGCCTCAGGTGCAGGGATCGAATTCCAGCCCCAGCCGTGCAAAACCACGTGCTGAACTGCAGGGCGGCTGGTAACCACTGAGATGGCAGCGAAGGTTCTCGCCTCCCACGCGGGAGGCCCCTGGTTCAGTTCCCACCCCACACGGCCCCGCACCCACCTGTGTGGAATGAAACCATGTCACAACTAATGATGTTCAGCTATGGGGACTGCTCTGGGCCCTCCCCCTTCTCTCTCTCTCTCTCGCTCTCGCTCTCACCTTCTCTCAAAACAATAAAACAAATCTTTAAAAAAAAAAACAGCCCTAATCAGACCAGCTGTTCCTTATTCCAGGGCTTCTCAACCTTGACACCATTCGTAATGGGCTCATTTGGGGCGGGAGAACTCTGCCTGGTGGGAGCCATTCTGTGCATCTCAGCGTGGTTAGCAGCACCCGATCTCTACACTTGAGAGCCCAGGAGAACCCCCTCCCACATGTGACCGTTAAAAATGTCTCCAGACGTCACCGTGTGTTCTCTGTGCAGCAGACCTGCCCCCCATGAAGGCCGTAGCCTTATTTCTATTCAGAATACAACTTAAAATCACACGGCATTTTTACGGTTTATTGTTCGTTGAAAAATTGGGAACTTTTTTTGCAATCCCTGTCTTCACTCCAAATCTCAAGGGAAAAGGGAAACACAAAACTTTGGAAAACCGGCGTGCCAAAAGCAAATCACCATTATGCCATATGGGTTTATGTCTGGGTACAGAATTCTTACAAATATATTTCAGATTCAAATGTTCAAAAATATCTGCCTAATGATATGTAGTTTCGGAGTAAACACTTCATTTTTCTTCTAAATGAGCATTCAGTTTACAGAAACGGAAAACTAATGTATTTTTCTGCTGCCAGAAACTATCTCCATGGTATTCAGAGACCTTTGTTGATTACATTTCAGCTACATGATGTTTACATTATTCAAACCCAAAACACCAGAAGGGTGGATAGAAGGATCTTCTTGGGTCTGTTTCCTTGTCTGGCTTTGTCATCCAGTTTCACGTCTAATCATAAAAGAAAAGGGAGGCATTTGGATGAAGTGGAGAATTAAGCACAGATACCTGTCCCACTAACCAAATTCCCACGGCCAGGAGCCACGTAGCCCGAAAGCAGAGGAACCCGCTGCAGCGTTATCTCTTCCTCCACCAACCCGAGCGAGTGCTCTCTGCTGGGTTGTGAATGTGGGTCCACCTCCAGGAAAGACCCAGGAGGCCTGGGTCACAGCCCTGGGGCCTGGAGGGAGAGGCACGGAGCCCTGGGGACGGAAGGAGGGGCTCCTGGCATGAGACCCCCAACTGGTGGTGGTGTGCCGATGCACAATGTTGCCCCAGGACAGGCCACTTCAGGCGTAGGGTCCATGGTGGCCGCAGAGATTCAGGGGGAGCTGCCGGGAAGGTGGGGTCAGCCTCCAACCCCAAGGCGGGAAGAACACAGTGGTCTCAGAGAGGGGGGTTGCAGGCCTGCCCCTGGGCCAGAGCGAGGGCCACCAGACAGTAAGCAGGACAGGAAAGCCTGCTTCCCGCCAGCCCAGGGGAGCGGCTCACCCACACAGCTGTCCTGTGCGGGGAGCCCCTCCGCCGGCTGGGCCAGGCCCAGCGTGAGATCGGGAAGGACCCCACCCACACGACAAGCGGGGAAAACCCCACAGAAACTCAACTGCCAACACCATCCCGGGGAAAATAGCTCAGGTCTGATCAGAACACCACTCAATGGTGCCCCAATACGTGAAAAGAATGACCTGTGTCTGAGTGTTTAACGCTGTTCTCTGAACACTGTTAACAGAAATTCCAATTCACGCAAAAATTGATGGATGGATTTGCAGATTCTGGAAAGCTCAGGCAGTCAGCTAAAAATGGAAGCGGAATGAGAAAGATCAGTAAGATGGGGCTGTTTGCAAATAGCATCTGCGACCCACAGCAACAAGCATTTAACCTTCCGTACCCAGCACTGTGCTGAGTATCTTTCCCTTGTAGTTGACGTCTGCTTCTCCTTCGCTGTGCAAACATACACAGATTTATTTAAGCTCTCTAGGTTGTTGCATCATTGATTCTTTGGTACTTGTAAGACTTGCTTTGATGTCTTAGAACACAAATACAGTCACTGTGCTAAAAACCATGCATATCCTGCAGGGGTCAACTTCCCATCCCCAGTCCCCACCAGCTGTGACTGACCTACTGCATCCATATCATTTCCATGTGGTTTTCTTGCATTCTCTGTGTCTGTTGAGATGTATTGCTTTTCTCCTTGTTACTGCAGATTTGTCATCCTCTCCGTTTTCTCTCAATATTTATTTCATTCGTTTTCAATGTTTGGCACACACAAGAGCAAGATTTTTTTTTTTTTTTTTTTGGTATTTCTGGTGAATCATCTCATTTCTCTTGGAGTAATAACCTCTTCAGTCCTAGTACTTTTTGACCCGAGTCTATTGCACCTGATTCATGTGGCTACCTTACTTTTCATTTGGTTAGCATTTGCATGGTATATGTTTTTCAATCCTTTTGAGATGTTACATTTTTAGACTTGTCTATTGTAAATAGTATATGGTCGAATTTTTTTTAAATCCAATCTGAAAATGTCTTACTTCTAACTGAATAGTCTAACCTCTTTGCATTTAGGTAAAGTATTTGGATTAGTTCATGCAATCACAGTGTCTAGTCTTTTCTCTTTCCTATAGCATATTAGATTGATTGAGCAGATTTCATTTTCCTTTTTTTTTTTAAACCTTTTGTCAGATTTGGAAGTTTTGTCTTCTATTCCTTTTCCTTTACTGATAACGCTTTAAAATGTAACATTACATATTTAACTTTCAAAGTGTAAAATTAATTAATATGTATGATTTCATTTCAAAGAATATACAGACCTCAGAACTCCTTAGCTCTGATCATCCCTTCTTAAATCTTTCATGTTCTTGCTATTGGTATCTGATTTCCACCTTCTTTATAAACCACCCAAATCAGACAGTTTTCCAGAATCTGGCGTGGGAACTTACAGAGACACAAAATGAGAATCGGAATTTGGGGGAGGAGAGGGGTCAGAGGAGTAGGCCCAGAAATGCATCTAGTGAGGTTTTCAGGTGTGACCGTAAACAGAAGATGGCAGAAGCTTCAGGAATTTCCAGAGGTGAAGCACAGGAACCCACGCATTTAACAAGCCCAGTGAGCCCTGAACAGCACACACGACACAATCCCAGTTAATCTGATTGTGCAGACATGCAGGATACCACAGACCCTGAGGACATCGCCAAGACCTCCTAGGGAACAAAAGATTGTTTCCGAAGGAATAACAATGAGTTACCAGCATTTTCGTTCCCGTCAAGCATGAGAGAAGCCGGAGGCGGATGAAAACCTGAGATTGCTAAATGAGGCGTGTGCGGCAATCTACAGCCAGATACACTGTGTTCTCACAGAGTGAGGAGGGGGGAGCCCTCCAGACGCAGGGAAACTAAGCGCTTTGCATTCACGGACTCGCTGAAGGAATGAGTAACGGACCGGGTTCGTCCGCGTAACGTCTGCATTGCTAGAGTTACAGCGGACATCTCACTGGATTAAAACAAGAAGCAAATGTTTCCCGTTGCCTTGATGGCACTGCTGGGTCGAAACCAGCGTGTGTCTGCTCACCGGGAGTCATTGCAGGCGGCTGCTCTCTCGGGTCCCAGCACAGGAACTCAGTGACTAATTTCTAGATGGTTTCCCCCAAAATCCTCATGTGTGCACGGGAGCTAGTGTGCACAGGCATTTTTTTGTTGCACTTCTGATCATGGAGAAACTGGACAGCAATTTTAAAAAGTAATAAACACAATTATGGTACAGTGGAATGTTCCAGAGGCGAGGTCAGCAAACTCCTTATGGCCCACAAAGACTAAAAACCCTACCCTCTGTCCCCAGAAGAGAAGGTGTGCCATCCCTGCTTTAGAGCACTTAGAGCACATCAGTGCAAGTCCACCTGAAAAGTATCAAGTGGGAAAAGAGCGAGGTTAGAAAGGACATATCCAATCTGGCACCTCGATGTCATCGCATATGAAACATACAAAATAATCCTGTCTGTATGTCATGAACACATGCACAGGTAGGTACACAATTCACACAGAGGCGTGGAGAGGAAAGCGTGTAAACCTCAGAGCTCCAGAAACTTCTAGAGAGGGATGAGTAGGTGAGGGCGCTTTTATCGGCACCTGTTGTCCTCACAAGTGTGAGTGTCTGGTAAAACTCTGCCTTTGAACATGTGAGCTACCCCAGAACTTGGAATTTAAACATTTCGGAACAAAACGATGACTAGAAAGGCAATGTCTCGATATGAAAGCAGGCTCAGCATGTGAGCAAAGCCACACAAATGTGGAAGAGAAGTGTATCCTGAGTAACACTCAAAGGCAAGTTTGTTTTTATGAGAAGTCCCGTGTGAATTAGGGAGAGAAGGACAGGACCACTCCCCTCTCCTCCACGTTGCATTGCGTGTTGTGACGTTTGTGCTTCCATGTCCCCACCCCCACCCCCACTACCACCTGCACCACACTGTAATCTGTGGGGGGAGGTCCACGTCCTTTTCTGTCTTTGCACGTCTGTGACCTGTCCCGGGACCTAGGACATGTTGGCTATGTATCACACCTGTGCTGAAATAAAGGCACGATTCTGTGTTCTTCGTGTCGGGCGTAAAATACCGATTTTGAAACTGTCAGCTATGCGGGAAAAAAAAGAAAACTGCCAACCATCTGGGTCTTTCCACCCAAAAGTTCAGAACGCTGGTGAACCCTCAGAGCTGCCAGGCTTGAGTAGAAGCGTAGAAATGAGACCTGCGTTTCCCAATACAGCGGAAGTGTGAGGAGCCATTTTAATGCCAAACAGGCCAATCGGGATAGAACCGCCTCCGAGAGACACTCTAGGAGTCAGAACCGTTCTTCACCCGGAGCTGAGCGCCTCTTCAAACACAGGCAGTCTATCCTGCCTTTGGAAACATCAAGGCCCATCAAAGCCTCAGCCTCCAACCTGGTTCTCCACACTGCACACGCAGGAGAACGGGGTACGGACTTAGAAATGCGGGTGCTGTGGAGGAGAAACAAGTCCCCCTGCATCTCAGCAGGAGCCTGGGGCGGGTGCGGCCGGTCACACCAGCCACACTCCGTCCTGGACTCTGACAGGCCAGCGCGGTCACCTCCACGGAGCGGGTGAAGCATCACGAAGATGTCCTCACCTGCTCGTGACTCCACCAGACTCGTCTCAGCTTCACAGTTTCCAGCAAATAGCGCCTGGGAGAGGTAGCATCTTATTTCAGACCAAACATTAACGCCTGCCGTATTTCCCGGCGTATAAGACGACCCCCTAATTTTACAGTTAAAACATAGGTTTAGGCCTATATTCGCTGTATAAGACGACCCCCACTTCCGAGGCTGTAGTCTTATACAGCGAGTATAGGCCTAAACCTATGTTTTAACTGTAAAATTAGGGGTCGTCTTATACGCCCGGTCGTCTTCTACGCCGGAAAATACGGTAATTTGAAATTGCTTTTAGCAGTGACTTGACCCAAAGCAAAATTGAGAAGCAGTGGGACTTTTCAAGCAAGAATTTTACATCGCTGGCCAGAAGTTGCCGTGACTGGTAAAGGCGTGTTCTGGAAGGCTCCCTCGATGAAAGCCTGCGTGGTTCCTCGAAGACGGGCCCGTGTGACTCGGTCTTACAGCTTGGCATCTCCATTGTTGTGAGCTAACAAAAATGGCTGTTTCCTTCTAGAAAACAATTTGTCAGTGTGTTTTTCATTGCCTTTTATTTTGCGATAAGAGTAGATCCACAGACAGTTGTAGGAACACATACAGAGAGATCCTGCTTACTCAGTGTCCCTAATGGTCCGTATGGGCGAAAACATCTCCTCCCCTACCCATCTTCGGTCCGCTGGCTGCGGTCCTGCAAATGAGCCTAACGCAAAAGGGTGGCTGGAACGTGGGCTCCGAGCGCCTGTCAACGAAAGAACAACGCATTCTGTAAGAAGGTGACCTGAGGGAGCCAGGAGTTCCCGTTCCTAGGGGTGGAAAATTGTGGGAGGAACTACATGGGGGAGCGGGGGAGGTAAACGGCTCGATCGTAGAATTGGTGTTGATCCCTCTGGTGCCACCTCAGTGCTGATGCACGTCTAGTATTGTCCCTGGTGATCATCTTCTGCGCTTCCTGGTGGACGGGGCTGGGGCATCTTTACATATTTACGTCCTGCTTTGGGGCCTGTAGAGCGACAGAGAGCTTTTGCTGTCGCTGTTTCTTCTCCGTTGCCTTTAGTTCAAATAATCCTTATGCCAAAGTGGCAGCTCGGGGGCCGCGAATCCTGCTCCCCTTCAGTTACTTCTCGCAAAACGATTGTGCAATGTCACAATCGGGGCCGGTGTTCACCATGCAGGCCGTCTCCCTCAGCACAGAAACCTCGCCTGCGGTTCTGTCCCCGCCGCCTGTCCCCGGAAACCGCGAGTCCGCGCTCCATTTCTAAACGTGTCCCCTCAGGACCACTATGTAAACGCGGATTTGGAGTCCGGCATCCCGTGGCCTGGGATCTTGGCACTCGGTGTAATTGCCTCTGGCTTTCCGGCGGCTCAGGCCTGTATTCCACGGCGTGGCTGGACCACCGTTCGTTCAGCCGTTCGGCTGCTGGAGGACATCTAGGATGGCTCCACGTTTTGGCTGTTACGAAGAAAGCTGTTGTAAACCGCCATGGACAGGAGTCTGTTTGAACATACATGCTCATCTTTAGGGGATAAATGCCCAAGAATGCAGTTGCTGGGGTGGCCAGTGACTGCGTGGTCAGTTTGGTAGGAAATTACCAAGTACTTCCCAGAGCAGCTGCTCCGCTCATGGTGCATTTGCACAAACAACAGTGAGTGTGTCAGTGTGTGTTTAGGGACTGGAAAGCCTCCTGCTCGCAGGACTGGACCCTCAGGTGCAGCTCAAAATACAAATCACCAAAACCGTGTCTGCTACTTGGAACCTGGAAACACGTAGAGCATGTTAGATGGTTATTTTGTGCTTAATCTGGGAAAACCAAGTTAAAATCACATTGATGGGAAAGTATAATCGAGTGGAAGAACACATTGGCCTTTGTTTCTCAGGCAGCAACGCTTCTAATAAGCTGTTTGTTGTGAACATATGGTCGTAGCGTCAGAACCAGCGCGCGCACACGCTCTCCAGGGAGGAAAGCAAAGCTGGAATATTGAGTGAGACAACCTGCCCCGACCTGAGGTTAATTGAGTGGTGAGAAGTGAGACGCTGTGAGGGCCTGAG
Source organism: Craseonycteris thonglongyai (assembly GCA_004027555.1). Lineage (NCBI taxonomy): Eukaryota > Metazoa > Chordata > Mammalia > Chiroptera > Craseonycteridae > Craseonycteris > Craseonycteris thonglongyai. The sequence continues at coordinate 13,998 of PVKE010025803.1, read as the reverse complement.
CGTCCTTAGACTTGTAGGCTGGGGTGCAGGTCACTGTGCATCTCCCGTCTGTCTTGCGAGGAGCCAAGTGGGGTGGGCAGCAGGGTGGGTGGGAAGAGCGATGGAGAACAGGGAAGGGAGGGGTGAGCGCTGAGGCAAGGCCATCTCGGGGGAGACTTCACACCTCTGTGCCCCTCAAAGCAAACACGCAGCCAAACAAAAGCCTTTCCCAGAAATCACAGTTTCACAGAACTGTTTGAAACAGTATGTGAGTTTTTTCAAAGAGAAAGCAGTGACTTCACCAGCGAGCACCCGGGCGGGGAGGACTTTCATAGCATTCCCTGAGCCTTTAGGTCTGTGGAGGGGTTGCTGTGACACAGTCAGGGAGTCTCGTGTGACGACCGGGGCCCTGGATCATGAAGTGCCCATCACATCAAGTCGTCACACGGACTGGACCGTGTTCCCACGCGCTGGGGTTCCGGGCCCTGCCCTGTGCCTCAGGCTCCCGTCCGCTCTAGCCCCGCACCTGCGGGTGGCATGGGCCAGCCGGGGCAGTGCTCGGTGACCAGCCCCCTGCACCTCAGGGCTCTCCGCTCCCCGTTTCCCACCCGGGAGGCAGACTGGGACTGGAGCGGGCGCTGGGCCCCTCACTGTGAGCCGGGGGGAGCCTACAGCGCCCAGCGGCCCTTCCCGGCTGCCGCGGTTCCCGGGGCCGCAGCTGTTACCGAGTTCTGTGACAGGGGGGTGGCCTAGTGCAGAGCACCCCCGGCCCAGAGCGCCCTGCGACAGACACGCTCACTGAACACTGAGCGCGGCTCAGAGGCAGGGCCCGTGTGTCTCTAGAACCGGGCGTTCTAGGTAAGGCTTCGCTTTCGTTCCCCTGGCAACAGCCCATTTTGTACTTGCTCCCTCTCAACCCCACCCCCACCCCACGGCACGATCCTTCTTTCCCCCTCACTTTTTCCAGGTAACTAACCTCCCTCAGGCACCCCCGCTTCCTAACAAGAGGAGGGTGACGTTTAGGACTAAAAAGCAATGACGTCCTAACATTCTCGGGAAAGACAGCTGTGCGCTCCGCACCCTGAGCTGGAGTGTGTCCGTGTGGCTCCGTCCTGGGAGCCTCCTCTTCGTGGCTATTCAGTGAGGGTGGCAGTAGGAGGAGAAGTAGTAGTAGCAGAAGCAATAACAATAGGAGCAGCGCACGGCGTGTGACTCTTGTAACGGCGACAGGGAATGAGCGAAGTGGCCGCCCTGATGCCCACACTAACAGTGGGCCCTGGGTGTGCGGTGGCTGTGTGTTTTATGAGCAGCATCCTCACCCTCGTCATCAGCATCACGAATGTCACCATCAGCAGCAGCGTGACCCCCGTCCCCGGCGGCCGGGTCAGAAGCAGGGGTGCGGCGTGACCCGCACCCACGCAAGGAGCCGGCGGCTCTGCTTCCCCGGGAGAGGCCGAGGCGGGCGGGACGGCTGGCACACCCGTCACTGGCCGGGGGGTGTGACGAGCGCCTCCGAGCCCGCTCATCAGAGCCGGGAGCGCCTGTTTCTCCGCCCCGGGCCCGGGAGGGCGGCCGCTCACCTGGACACGACATGCGGAGCCGATCGGGATGGGCAGCCGTGTGTGGGAAGCAGACATGGAAATCGCTCGCAATTTAGCCGTTCTTCATTCTGTGGGACTGCAAGTCGGGGCCCATCACAAATGACAACCAGAGAGAGAGTTTTAAACAGGCGTTTTCTGGAATGTTGATTTACCGGAGGAGTATAAAAAAAAAAACCGTTGTATCCTGCCAAATGATTGCAGCACCTCTAAAACAGTAAGGTCGTTTTTGCTGCTGAAATGTCACAGGCAGGTTTTTAAAATAGATTCCTGTGGCAGTTTTAATAATGTCGAGGTTAAAGATAAGAGGGGGGAAAAAACATACTTAGCAGTGAGAGTGAAGCAGAAATATGGCTGTTGAAAGTGGATTTTAATGGCAGCCTTGCTTAGGTCCGTGTGAAATATGAACCTGTATACTGCGGATCTTTTTGTGTTGTTTTATTCATAATGAATAACAATCTGTTCCAGAGCTCTACGCGGCCTCTCCGGGTGAACATCAGGGAAGCCACCGTGGGGGGCTTTGGGGGAGGGGAGGAAGCTTGGCAGGGCACGGGGCCTGGTGGCAGGGGACAGCTCTTAAAATGTCCCTTTAGACGCCCCCATGACCCAGAGCCTCTGGTGCTCAGGACTCGGTCAGCGAGGAGAACACGGTCCAGGCGGGGCAGATCCTGTGTCTCTAGAACTCATGCTGAGACCAAGGGCCTGAGAGACGGGGAAGGAGCACAGTATTGGAGTGGCACCCGGTCGCCCCTCCGCCAAGCTCTGCCAAGTGCAGTTGCTGCCCGGGTTCTGCGGATGTCCCCGTAACTTGCTAGCAAATTACCTCTCACCTACGGAAGATGCCTTTTCATCATGGGAACAATGGAGAGGTTGGAGCCTCCCATTTCAGATGCATGGAAGAGGGGCGCCTACCCCGTGGTCTCTCTGATTCTCTTCAATGTCACAAGAGGCTGCCAAAGCGCATCCAAGATACCGTCTCCCCGCCTCCCGCCTCTTCCAGAAGGCCCAGCGCTCTCTACCTCGGCTGGTTCCGAATTCTGGAGGCGGTTTTTTTGCAGGTGGAACGAAATGCTGTCTCTGGACTTTCGGCAACTGATTTTCGGGTGGGGAAGCCCCGTGTCTGCCTGTGGGTCCCTCCCCATCCCCCGGGGGGGTTTTATAGCAGCGTGGGAGTGCGTGCCAGGTCAGATTCTTTCACACACACAACCACCTCCTAGAAAGCCAGTGTCACACAAAGGCACATATGTGACCCCATTTCCCAATGTGCATGTGGATTTTATAGGCAACTATAAAGAGACGCTGAGGGCAGGAAGCCGGGAGGGCTCAGTGGGCTAAGCGCTCACTTTGCAGCCCCGGGGACTGAGGATCGAATCCCGGCCCCGGCCCGTGCGGACCCATATGCTGAACTGGGAGCTCCCCCAGTTCAGTTCTCTCTCTGTCTCTTTCTCTCTGTCAAAAACAATAAAGAAAAAGAATTAAAAAATAATAATAATTAAAAAAAAATAAAATAAAATAAAATAAAGAGACGCTGAGGGGAATCCACGTGTCGGGACAGAATCAATGGAATCCGGCTCCCGGACGGGGTGGCGTGTAGCGCGTGTAGTGCGTGTAGCGCGTGTGTCTATATTAGGAGAGAAGTTAGTGCTTGTGGGCCCAGGTTTAATGGTGACGGAGGTGCTTGTTTCCTTCCTGGCCCCCTTCTAGTCGAAGGGGAAGCGGATGAACAGGTGGCCAAAGGAATCACAGGGGAGGCTGATCTGATGGGAGTGTCCCTCCGCTGGCTGCACCCCCGGCCTACTGATAAATAGCCTCATGACTCACTGAGGCGGACCCATGACGCCAATTACTTCGCACGCTGGCATGTCTTCGCCGTGGCCTTCGACCCACCGTCGCTGGCTCATTGATTGGAGCTGGCCAAGGAGAGCGAGAATAACAGTCTGGTGCCCAAACCTGCTGACCGACGGAGCTGGACGTGGGCGCGGGCGTTTTCAGCGTGTGCATGTGCCATCGGGCTGGCTGAACCGCCCTGTCCTTAGATAAGGCTTAGCAATCTGACACAAAGTGGGAGAAAATCCACGGAAATGTTAGAATCTGTGATTCTTGCTTCAGGGAGAACTATCTGGATCCACGTCCCCACCCCCCTGCCCTTTTATTGAGCAATCTGAACGTGCCATGGAGACACACACTCATACATCACTGCCTCAGTTTGAAGGAGTCAATTACATTAAAATTTCAAGCGGAAAGAGTATCCATTGCTACATTTGATCCTTTAGCTTAAATACAGTAGAAGTATGTTTTCACAGTTTCATCGATGTCCTGTGTGGCTATTAACAAGAACAATTTGCAACTAGCAAATGCTGTGCAATTCCACGCTCATGTATCACTGGAAAATTGGGTGCAAACAAAAGAGCTTTTCCAGGGGTGTTTCTGCACAGTGTGCTCTCCTTTGACCCTGCGTAGACTCATAATTAATAGGGAGACGTGTTTACCGTACGGACTCCTGCGGGCGGCCCACGGGCATCTTCTCCCTCCACACAACCAAGGCAGCGCGACCCCGGCTGGCATTCCCGCCATCGGAGGGCAGAGCCGTTGACGCTGGGGGGGAAGCTTCCTACCAGGGAGAGAACGGGGCGGGGGCGGAAGGCAGTGTCCGCCCATGAGGGACATGGGGCTTCCTGGCAGTCCCTGTCGTTCCAGTGGAAGACAAGACCTGCAGAGCAGGTGGCAGCTGCTGTGACCTGTCCCCTTAAATGAGTCGCTAGCGTTGTACCTTTCTCAAGGCTTCTCCATGAGCCTCTCCGAGTGTTTATCTCTGAAGTGAGTTTCCTGAAGACAACAGAGAGCCCGGTCGGTCTTGTTTGTCTTCAAAACACTCTAACAACCTTTTCCTTTTAATTAGTGTGCACGGTCACATTGATGATGACTGAGTTGGATTCATGGCTACCATGTCTGTGTTTTCGTTTTATGACCGTCATTCTCTATTTTGTTACACACCCTGACCCCCACCCCCGTACATTTTTCTGTCCTCGCCAGTTGAATTGAGAATTTTTGTACAATTACATTTGATCTCCTCTCGTAGAATATCAGCTTGGCTTCTTTTTAATTTTTCCTAGTATATTTAAAGGGTTTGCGATATGCCTATTTAACTGGTCTGCCTCACCTTCCAATAACAGTGCACTGCAGCTATCTTGTCACATGCCTCCCGGATCCCTGCCCTCCACCCCTTAGAACACTGTCGGTATCTGTTTCACTTACCCGTGTGCCATAATCGCCCAATATTTTTGTTCCTAGTACTAACATTTAATTTATACATAGCTATCTGCTACATCAGTTGTGAGTAAGAAACATCAAATATTTCATTTTTATTTTTATTTTCTCTGAAACCCTTCCTTTCTGTAGGCAGACATGAGTTTGAACCTGTATCATTTTCTTTTATTTATTTATTTATTTATTTATTTATTTATTTGTTTGTTTATTTTTGACAGAGAGAGAGCAATACAGAGACAGAGAGAGAACTGAACTGGGGGAGCTCCCAGTTCAGCATATGGTTCCGCACGGGCCGGGGCCAGGATTCGATCCCCAGTCCCCAGCGCTGCAAAGTGAGCGCCCAACCCACTGAGCCATCCCGGCTTCCCCTGTATCATTTTCTTGATGAACATTTTCACCATTTCATGCAGGGAAGGTAATGAATTCCCCCATCTCCTGTTTGTCTGAGAAAGTCTTTGCTGCTACTTGATTGGAAGGACAGTTTCGCTGGGTATAGAATTCCAGGCGGGCGGGTATCTTTTCTCAGCGCTGTAAATATTTCACCCCGCTCTTTTCTCTTGCACGGTTTCTGATGAGAAGTCAGCTGCAAAGCATATCCTTGTTTCTAGAAGTTGTAAAACCTTTTTACTCCAGCTCCTTTTGATTGTCTCTTCACCTTTGCCTTTCTGCAGTTTGCATTTGCTCTCCGGGGTCGTCGACCTTGTCTTCATTCTCATGCTCGGTATTGTCTGAGTTTCCCAGATCTGTTTCGATATCTGTCATTAATTGTGAAAATGTCTCCACTGTTATTACATCTGGTCAGTTCTCCTTCCTTCTCCTTCCGGTATTCCCAACATTCACGTTTTCCACCTTCTGAAATGTTATCCCAGAACTCATAGCCATTCCATGCTTGTTCTTGTAGTTTCATTCTTTTCCTCTCGGGCCATTTCAGTTTGAGAAGCTTGACTGTTGACATGACTCCCCGCTCCCTGCCTCTTCCACTTCCCAGCCTGCCTGTGAGGCCATTGGGGCCATTCGTCAGTTCTGGTTTGGTGTTCTGAGTTCTATCACGTCCTTTGAGTCTTTCTTGGAGTTTCTATCTTAATGTTCCCACGGCCCATCTGTTCTTGCATGGCGACCACTTGTTCCTTCAGAGCCCTTAGTATATTCACCATACTTTTTTCACTCCTGGTCTGGTAACTCTGACATCTGCCTCATAACTGAGCCAGGTTAGTTAACTAAACGTTTCTCTACAGTTGTGGGCCCTGTGGTTAGCTTGACCAACATTTCCTAAAATGAACCAAATGAACTATCAGCCCGTAAATGATTTACCTGGAAAAATAAAAACATTTGGAAATGACACAAAATATCTATTCCCTATTAGAGAGCCACAGTAAATGTCCATATATGGAGGACTTATTGGATATTGAATTAACTTTAGAGTTCTACAGCAAACAAACCAGCTCAAATTTGTCCAACAAAAAGGCTCCTAATTTATTTGAGTTTAAAGCCATTTGGAGACACTTGTGAATATTACCTGAGTCTTATTTTCCCTGGACTATGCTTTGGCAAATGATACTGCCATCTAAACTGTGTTTCTCCACTTATATACTAACTCTGTCCTAAATTTTGTTAGTTAGTTAGTTAGTTAGTTAGTTAGTTAGTTAGTTAGTTAGTTAGTTAGTTAGTTTATATATTATATGTTTTGTATATGTTTTGCATATATGAATTTAAAATTATTTGCTTCGATAGTCATTACATAATTGTCCAGGAGACCTTAGACGTTTGCTAAGCCTCTTACTTATATGTTTTAGTTACGCATTTTTAAAAACTCAGGCTGCAAAATGAAAGTGCAGAGTGTCTGCTGAGTCAGTGCACATGGAGGATGTAGCTCCTGAAGAAAGCACCAGTCTGCTCATTCTCTCATATCCAAATATCTTAAGTGCCTGCGGTGTGCCGGATGTGGTTCTGAGTTCTCTGTTCTAGCAGAGACAGACAGGAAGAGACAAGAGGGGAGGAGGGGCTGGGGAGGGAGGGGGAGAAAGGAGGGGAGAAGGGAGGGGCGGGGAACAGGTGCATTTTCCGAAGGGGCTTCTACTCCAAGTACAGCCTGTGAGCCTTCCTGTGAGCGCACAGGTAGTTGTGCTGCTCTCACGTGGGAGGGCTGTGAGCCATGATGAAAATGTCATGAGAAGGCTTGACAGTCCTCCTCTTTGCTTGGAACAAGTGGCCTTTCAGGCAGGAAGAGTGAGGCGCTCAGCAGGCTGCCATAACCCACAGCCGGCACACGTGATATGCATGCGCTCTACCATCAAAAGGGGCCACAGTGCTGTCATTCCCAAAAGGGACCATCCTTCCATCCTGAAGGTGCTACTGTCACCGGCAAGCATCCCTGTGTCAGGTGACTCTGTGTGGGGGGAGGGGCGATCTACCGAGCTTCCCAAACTGGCTTTTCAGGAACCATCTGGTGAATGTGGTTTCACAATTCACACCTGGGAGATGTGCTACTTCCCAGAAACGCCAGTGTCCCCAGATGAGAAACTTGTAAATATGGCAATTTGAGAAGCCCCAACACTAAGAAGGAAGAAAGGACTCTCAAGGTAAGAATTCTGAAAGATTTGAAGCTTTCATTTAGTCAAGAAACGTAAATCAAAGCGGGGAATGCATCAGGCCCACAAACTGTAAGCAAGATGAAACAAAGGGACCTCATTTCATATTAAAGTGGTAACAAAATAAAATAATGCCGAGAAAGATTCTGTGTAATCTCTGAAAATAGCACCTTGACTCTAAATCCTTAGTGATTACATTCTAAGGATAAAAAAAACATAGAGAAATAAAAAAGGAACTATAGGGAAATCTTACAATTCACTCTGTAGTGTTATTGTTAGCAATTTGGTATCATAATTTTGACAGCATTTATTGTCTCTTTTAGAATAAATAACTGTTAATAGTATTAGTGCATGCATACATATCTAGTTTTAAAAGGCAAGAAAATAAACATGCGTGCTAAATTTGAAGAGGAAATAGCAATAAAACTCATGACTTAACACACACACATACGTGCACCCGCGTGCACACACATGCACACACACACCCCTCCCATCTCCACCGAGAGAGTTTAGAAGCAGGAACAGCTCAGGGCCAAGGCTCAGCAGCTTCAGCCTTGTTTTATAAACTCCATTTAGATAAACATGTAAATACCATTTTATAAATAATGGATGTAGAGCTCAAAGACACCGAGGGCATCAAAGCAAGTTCGTTCTTAAATGTGGGATGAATTGAGCACCCTGAACTCTTTTATTGGGAAAGATAGACCATGAAATGCATGAGCTCATTATGTTATTAGAACAGAAAGCAAAGCAGAACAAACACAGCATCAACAACCCGGACACAGAGACAGCAGGTGAGCAGACGCCCCGACCAGGTAGGTGGCTCCATTCCTAAGTGCACCCCTTGCTGTTCGCAAAGGAGAGAGACGAACTCCCGGGAATATGTCCTGAGGTCACAGCTCAGCCAGGGGCAGAAGTTACCAGGGCTGTCACGGTGATGACGATCGTGATGAAAATCAGTGAGAAGTGAACCACATCACCCGTGACATCTTCTTGGCTGAAAGATAGTTCATCTCATTAATCAACACTTTACACCTAACTGTTGGTTGACAGGGAATCCAGGTTTAGAGGATTAAATGCCCCCCCCAAAAGAAGACAATCAAATATTCCAGAATGTGAGGCACTCTGTAAAATATCTGATGTAAGATTTGAAAAATCATCATTAAAAAAGGCAGAGGAGAGGGTGGGGTGGGGGTTGAGGAGAAAGGGAGACCAATTAAGCAGGACATCTACCAAAACCGTGTATAAAGGTTGCTTTCTGGAAAGTAGGAAGCCAACCGGGAACCCCAATTCCCCCTGGGCTCCCCCCGCCGCCGGGCTTGCCGCCCGCACGGGGAGCTCAGGTTAGAGGAGCTGCCCGGAGGCTCCAGCTCCCTGCCGGCCTGGGTGTGTGCTCCCTGCCCGGCCTGGGTGTGTGCTCCCTGCCGGCCTGGGTGTGTGCTCCCTGCCGGCCTGGGTGTGTGCTCCCTGCCCGGCCTGGGTGTGTGCTCCCTGCCGGCCTGGGTGTGTGCTCCCTGCCCGGCCTGGGTGTGTGCTCCCTGCCCGGCCTGGGTGTGTGCTCCCTGCCGACCTGGGTGTGTGCTCCCTGCCGGCCTGGGTGTGTGCTCCTTGCCGGCCTGGGTGTGTGCTCCCTGCCGGCCTGGGTGTGTGCTCCCTGCCGGCCTGGGTGTGTACTCCCCGCCGGCCTGGGTGTGTGCTCCTTGCCGGCCTGGGTGTGTGCTCCCTGCCAGCCTGGGTGTGTGCTCCTTGCCGGCCTGGGTGTGTGCTCCCTGCCGGCCTGGGTGTGTGCTCCCTGCCGGCCTGGGTGTGTGCTCCCTGCCGGCCTGGGTGTGTGCTCCCTGCCAGCCTGGGTGTGTGCTCCCTGCCGGCCTGGGTGTGTGCTCCCTGCCGGCCTGGGTGTGTGCTCCCTGCCAGCCTGGGTGTGTGCTCCTTGCCGGCCTGGGTGTGTGCTCCCTGCGTGCTTCTCGTCAGCAGGAAGGGCCTGCCTCGCTGTGAGGTGATCCGGGAGTGCTTGATAAAAGCTAAGGTGACCAGATTGTAACATTGGTAAAGCGGGACACCATTGACCGGGGGGGAGGGGGCTCTTGATGAAAAATTGGGTCTATCTCCCGCCGTTCCCTAGCTTGTCGTGCATTCTTTCCAAAAATTGGGACTTTTTTAAAACGCCGCGGACGCAGGACAAATTGTTAAAAAGCGGGACCGTCCCGCCCAAAGCGGGACATCTGGTCACCTTACCCATGTGTCCTCTTCCGCACTGGATTGAGATCTGAAGTGACAGGCCGTCTCCACTGCAGCAGTTGCTCAGGGGCACTCGGTACATCACCGGGCTTTTGTGACCATGACGGGCATTCTGACTCAAGTGGCTCTGACCCGAGTCCTTCCGGCTTCTCCCTTCCCTGCCTTTTCCCACGATTAGAACACATGAGGGACTATTGGGCTGGGACAAAGCACTGGGACGAGAGGACCTCTGACTTCCCAAGACACACACCTTCAGTCACAGGAGCAGGACTGTCTGTCCCCTGTATATTTGCCACCAGACCCAGCGTCACCTCCAAGAGTCTGCTCAGGGTGTCATGTTGGCCAGTTCTCGGACCGCATGGTATTTCCTGGATCCACTTCAAATCTGCCGTAAACATGGCTGTCGGACCAGCGGTCAGGCCGTCACAGTGGGGAACGCTCGACCCCCAGGACCCCGCGGGCAGAATTTCTCCTTCCCTCTCCGGCTCCGCACCAACGACCCAGCCTCGAGCACAGCCTGGCACACAGCAGGCCTCAACAACTATCCACACCCGAACCAAGAGTCTCTCTACAAGGAGTGGACCGCCTGAGACCCACCCTAAAAATTGGCACAGCCAGGAACACCGCGCCCCGGATCAGCCCGCAGAGTGTAGCTGAGGGCTCTGGCGGTCGTGAGGAATTCCTGGGGAAGACGGGGAAGACGCTGACGTGGACACGTGGAGGCGGAAGGAAAGCAGGGGTCCCCAGGCCATTCTAGCCCCTGCAGAGGAGCTTCGAATTCTCTCAGTCACTGCGATTGTGTCAAGTGGATCCCAGGTTGCTAAGCAAACGTAAATAGCTCTGCCTGGGACCTGAGTCGCAGAAGTCCAGAGGCGAGGCAACATGAACAAAGCCCAGCAGAAAATACCAAAAAAACCCAGGAAGAGATTCGGAGGGGAGCCAGAAATGAGAGACGTTAGACTTAAAAATATATGATTATCACGTTCAAGGAAACAAAAACCACTGAGAATGTCTACAAAGAACCTGCGAACTATAAAAGAAAAAAAGAGGAGTTAACTGGAAATTGTCGAACAGAAAGATACATAAACAAGGTCAATGGATTTAACATCGATTGGATGCAGAAAGGATCAGTGAAGTGGGAGACAGGTCACAGGTCAAGGTGAAGAGTCAGTCATAGAGCGACAGACTGTGGACAGTAGAGAACGGGGTGCCATGTGATGGAGGGTGCTGAGGCCAGGAGCAGCGGGTGTAAACCAGGGCCCCGGGGGAGAAGGGAGACGGCAGGGCACAGAAGCGACATTCTCGCGGCTGATAAGCACTTCTCAGAGCTCGTAAAAGACACACGTCACAGATCTGAGAAGCTTTACAAACCCCATACGGTAAACGTACCAATTATGCACCACAGTACACTAGAATGAACCTCCGGAAGCCAAACACAAAGGGGATTTCCCTTTTTAATCCTTAAAAATAGCCAGTGGAGAGAGGCCAGCTGCCTTCAAAAGAACAGTATTAACCAACACCGACAGCAGCCTTCTCGGTAGTAGAAAGACAAGCCAGGAGGCAGCGTGATGCAAAACGGGGAAAGAACTGAAAAAATAACTGCCAGGGTAGGATCCTGTACTTAGCAAGACAATAATGTGACACAGAGACAAATGCAGACGGAGCCCTTCCATTGTCACCAAGCCACCATGCACGGAAATGCAAAGTTGCTCTTCAAACAAAAGCATTCTCAAAGGAAAGCGGCGATTTTCCCTTCAGCCGCTACGTTAGAAACGAGGCCACAATATATCCCAATCCGTGTGTGTGTGTGTGTGTGTGTGTTGTGCTGATTCTATAGAGAACAGGCACAAAGGGTGGAGGGAAGCCCCCTGGAGTGGGGCCCCAGGGTGCTCATGCTGTGAGCACTTAGCGAGACGTGCATTTAAAATCTCCACTGCCTTCTGTGTGTGTCAGACTCACAGTAGAAAAGTGTCTTAAAAATGAAGCGCGTGAAAAACGCAGCCCTGGGATCTGAGTTAAACGCCCCGTCGGGCCAATATCTCCAATGAGAAAAAGTCTTAGACGAGAGCCAGCAGGTCATCACCTGTGGGTCACAGGGGCAGAGCGGAACGCGGGTGTCGCAGGGCAGTCCCGCTGCGGTGCCAGTACACACGCAGGATGTGGAATGTGCTGGGACGCGCTGACGAGGAGCTTGCTTAGATCTGTCATCACAGACAGAGACAGAGAGACAAGACAGACGGCGGTGGAGAGACAGAGACACAAAGACAGTGACAGATTTTAAATGTCTTTTTAAAAACAATGCATCCTCATGAGAGTTTTTGGTTTGGTTTTTTTTTTGGTTTTTTTTTTTAAGAAAACATACTTTATCAAACAAAAGGGATGAAGACTTGCAGCCTTACCTTTTAGCGTCCCCCGGCAATTGAGTGTGTATTGTCTGCCTGTATATTATGTGGGATATTTATCTATCGGCATCAACACAATGCAAGGCATATATAGGGCTGTTCAATAAATGCTATTTTCCTCCTTACCTTCATCATAGGAAATTGCTTTCATTATTCAGTTTGAAGCCTGTAATTCTGACCCAATGCCATAATATAAAGGAAGAACGAGTTCCTTTTTTATTCTAGAATGTTGACACTGTGGGATTGAACGGCTGCTGGCTTGACAGCAGTGCTGTTCGGGGTGCATGCAATCATCATCTGCTAACGTTAACTGAGCCCCCCCGAGGAGCGGACATCGCCCCAGATGCAGTATGAGCCGTGCTTACGAGCAAGAGGCGACCGCAATCATCGACGTAAGACAGCAACTCGCCTTTCTTTGGGGAATATTTAGTTACACATTTTCTTTGTGACATGCTTATTTAAAAAGCAAGGAAAGATATTTTAAAGCATCACAGGCCAGACGAAACGTAAGAACACCAGTGATTTCTAGTTCAGGGGAAAACGCAAGTGAACAAACGCCGTTCTCCACGCCGCGCCCTCCGTCTCTCCTCGCGGTCGCCTCGCATCGTGTGACGAGGACAGAAGCCTCACACTGTGGGCTCCCATCCTCACACCCCTGCGGAGCCCAGTCCTCTCCCACTCTGAGCCCCCACTTCCAGCTGCCCGCTGCCCACACCTGTGCACACCCCCCAGGGGAGCTTCAGAGCACCTGCTGAGCCCCGAAAACATCCTGATTTCCTCTCACAGGCGACAGCACCGTCCTCGCAGTGTGAGCCCCCAGAGCACGTTCACGGCCCCTCTTCCTCATCAGCAGCCTTGGAGCTCATGCCTGCGCCATCCACATGCCAGCCCTGCCCGTGTGCTGCCCCATTCACGTGTCAGCCCCAAACGCATGCCCGCCCCATCCGCATGCCCACCCCAGCCAGGACAGGGAAGCCCCCGAACACCCAGGACAGAGGGCATCTGTGAGAGAGACAGCCCACTGCGGGGCTGAGCACTAACCCCCTCTGATCCAGTTACAAACGGCAGGTCTGATCAGCTGTGTGCACAAGAGAGGAGAAGAGCAGCGTTAGCTGTCACCATAGGAGACGCATGTGCCAATGTGGGGCAACATCAGACTTCCGAAAGGTGCCCTGTGGCAAGGAGCCCACTGGCTCCCTGCAGGTGCTCGATTAGACGTGTGCGGGTGAACAGAGGCTCTCACGGCCCTTTTCACTCACTGTCACTCATTTCAAGCTTATAATGGAGATACTTGAGCATTGTGGCTGTGGGATGAGGTTGTGGTTGCCAAGTGTTTAGAAAGGCAGGTCGACCCATCCCCCCATATCAACGTGGGTTCCCTAGGGAAACAGAACCAATAGGAAATAGATGGACAATAGATGATATTGTGGATGGATGGGTGGATGGATAGATGAATGGAGGATGGATGAATGATGGATGGAGGGATGATGGATGGATGGATGGATGGAGGGATGATGGATGGATGGATGGATGGAGGGATGATGGATGGATGGATGGATGGATGATGGAGGGATGGATAGATGATGGATAGATGGATGAATAGATGGATGGAGGATGGATGGATGGATGGATGGAGGGATGATGGATGGATGGATGGATGGATAGATGGATGGAGGATGGAGGGATGATGGATGGAGGGATGATGGATGGATGGATGGATGGATGGATGGATGAATGGATGATGGGTGGATGGATGAATAGATGGATGGAGGATGGATGGATGGATGGATGGAGGGATGGATGGATAATGGATAGATGGATGAATAGATGGATGGAGGATGGATGGATGGATGGATGGGTAAATGGATGGATGGATGGAGGATGGATGAATGATGGATGGAGGGATGATGGATGGATGGATGGATG
>PVKE010025802.1:0-22770 GCA_004027555.1 Craseonycteris thonglongyai | reverse complement strand
TTACTGAGGTATTAAATGGGCACAGATATAGTTTTTCTATATACCATTTAGAAGATAAAATGTAAGAAAAGTTTTCATTTACCATAACAGTATTAAAAATAAAACTCTTAGAAAAAACATTATATAATAAAAGTGAAAGGTAAACATATGGGATATTCTAAAACACTATTAAAGGGCACAGATGTATTTTTGAATAAATAGAATTAAATATAATATTCTTGGTATATGGTGAGAGATTGCAGTTCACATTCAGCCTTTTGCATGTGGTTTTCCAATTTTCCCAGCACCATTTACTGAAGAGGTTTTCTTTTCCCTACTGTATATTTTTCGATCCTTTATCAAAAATAATCTGTCCATAAATATAATATTCTCGGATAAGAAGAGTCATCATTATAAAGGTGATAACTTTTCTTAAGTTATTTTATGTTTAATAAGATCCCAATAAGATGCTATTTATGTCCCTTTAACTCTAAATTTAATATGAAAAATAGACTAATAAAAACTTTGGAAGCTGAAGTAGAAGAGAAAAGAGAGAGATTGCACTTTAATATGTGTAAGTGAAATCTACATCTACATATAAAAGTCCCCAACTTAAAACATAGTGTGCAGTTTCATTAGTAAACAGAACAGCCAGTGTAAAATAATAGAAATTCCAAAAATATATCAATATATGTATGTGTATTTACTATAATTTAAAAGTGTCATCTCAAGTTAGGTAAAAAACAATGTAATTAACCAATAGATACTGTTGAGACAACAGTAATAGCCTTTTGAAAACTAATTTTGATCTATGCCTCATACATAGATCAAACAAAGATAAATTCCAAGTAGATCAAGGATTTAAATGTAGAAATAGTAAATCTTTTTAAATACTGAAAGAAAACCTGGGAAGTTCCTTGAGGGGGTGGGGGGGAGGGGGGAGAGAGAGAGAGAGAGAGAGAGAGAGAGAGAGAGAGAGAGAGAGAGAGAGAGAGAGAGAGATTTCAAACTATGTCTCAGAATCCAGACAGCATAACAGAATAAATTGATAAATTTACTGAGGCTATGATTCTCTGCAAAATTAGAAAAAGTGATATGTAACAAAAATTATGTTTTAAACCCATCAGAAAACACATCTAGAAAAAAGATTAGATAAACTAACATTCAACCTCTTAGGGTAGAAGACAATGGCTAGCCACATTCTTCACTGGGAGCATTTGTCAGTTCTAAGTGTGGGCTGAAGGTTAGGCATGACCTCAGTAGTAAGAGTCTACTAGGGGGAAGAGAAACAGTTGGATTTGTTATGGTTTTGAAAGCTGGCATGACAGGCTGTTAACTACAGGAGCCCTGCCTGCATACCTGGCTTTCCCCGTGAGAAATTTGTTGAGATCTGTGGTAGAGCAAAAACCAGAAGGACTAGGTCTGAAATTATCTAAAAGGGCAGAGTAGAATTTCTTGTGATGCTTAGGAATCAGTGCCCTACTAGAAGAGGGGATCTGCTTCAAATACACCAAGTCTTTCTATTTAAAACAGGTACCGGATTCTGAGGATGGTGACTAAGTAGCTAAGTTCTAAACCTCCGAAGGGCAGAACTGAATCTTCTGAATACATTCATGACCAAGGAGACAGAAACCATAGCAAAACCCCACTCAACAAAAACTTAGGACAATATAGCTGAGGAAAAGGGGCAAACCTGAATAAATAGAATCTTATTGAAACTGCAGCCCAACCTTAGCTCCATTTCTGATCAGCTAAGTTTGCCAGCTTATCACCTTATTTGCCTGACACAGAAAGGAGAATTATTTCTTGCGGAAAACAACATTCATTACTGCAGGCTCTCCAACTCTTACACACATATCTAGTATATGAGGGCTGTCTGGAAAGTATCTGGGAAGTTCTCATTATATTAACAATAGCTGGATTTTTTTTCTGGACAACTCTCATACAATTAAAACAAATTCAAAGAACTGTGGAGGCAGGGAATTTTGATTAGTTATCAGGAGAAAAAGAAAACAATAGAAATAATCAATGACCACTATTCTCCTCTGCTGTTCCCAGACACAAACTGGACCCAGAATTGTTAGCATGCTGTTCCATTACTACCCAGTGAGAGATTTTTTCTTATGAATGCTTGACTACTTACCACCACCATGTCTGAAGCTTTTTTTCTGGACTGTGCTGCAGTCTGAGGTCCTTCCTATTTAATTGAATTACTCTCCTCAGGTTTGTATGACAGCATACCACAGACTGGGCAGCTTCAACAACAGAAATTTATTCCTCACAGTTCTGGAGGCTGAAAAGTTGAAAATTAAGGTACCAGCCAATTTGGCCCCTTAGTGAGGGACATCTTCCTGGCTTGCAGATGAATGACTGACTGTTCATTGTATCCTCACATAAGAAAGAGAGGAAGCTATGATCTCTCTTCCACTTCTTAAGAGGACACTTCTGATCATGGGGTCTATACCCTCATGACCTCATTCTCAACCTGATTACCTCCTAAAGCAACCCCTACCCCCACCCCATATACCCATCACAGTGAGGGTTAGCGCTGCAAAATATGAATTTCAGGAGGACACAATTTAGTTTATAACACTGGTCCTTCATTTTCTTTTTTAATTCTCAGGAGTCAGACCTTCACTGCAGTCTTAAGGTTCTTGTTGTTTATTGCTGCTTCTTTACAAGTTTCTTCCACAGTAACATCTTACACACCTCATTCTATCCTGGCAGCTGCTTCTCAGAGGATCCAAATGATACAGAGAGCATAATAAATGTTAACACTATCACCATGCTTATTCATAGCCCAGTATAAAGGGACCAAGAATTTGTATTAATTTATGCCAGTTAAGAAAATGTCAATTAATGAGCAAATCTGCTATGTAGATAAAGATATTTAAGCTGGTCTGAATCCTATTACATAACAAATTTGTTATTTATGATTATCCAGGTCGTTGCTTCCCTCTATGGCTTAGAAATCTGAAGCTTCCTACAGTTGAAATGAGGACCAGACCTTCAGAAATGAGCTGTTGAAGGTGAGCAATGTAGTGAGCAGTCTACTCATATCATATTTGACAGGATCCAATTCTCACTACAATATAATTGAATAGCTCTAACCTGCCTGAGTAAAATTCCCTTGGAGCTTAACTCCACAATGTTCATTTTCTTCCAGCATCTGTTGAAGCAATACACCATCAGTCTCTTAGGTTACCTGCCTGCAATCGAGTGGTTGCTGCCTTATAGAACTGCATAAAAACACTTCCAGTGATCTAGCCTTGGTCTCAGGGGATGACACAGTAATAGGCATGCAGACACACCAGTCATTCATAATTATAGAACCTGTACTACTCTAGAGTTTCTAATCTGTTAGTTCTTTACAATCATATTTTACCAGTTGCAAAAATATATAAACAGTAGTCAATTTTGTAGGTAAGCTAACACACAGGTACATATTGTCAATTCACACACAAATCAAAAATATATACTAAGCTTTATTTAAATAAATGGCAGAATACTAGCTACCCAGAGACACACACAAAGCAGAAAGAAATCTTTATTTTCAAAGGCAGATTTCCCCAGGTCCTCCTCTCCCGTGTCAGACATGTGCTTCAGGCCGAGAAAAGATGAGATCTCTAAGCAAGGTTTGTGGAGTTCCTCACCCAGCAGGAAGCATTTCAAGAGTTAGAGAGCTTATACAACCTTCTCTTCGGACTTGTGCCTCACAGTTCCTGTGTCCCATTTACTAAGATAATTGGTAGCCAAGGAGAGCCTGTTAACGTATTTCTCACATATATCTCTCCCTCTTAACAAATGTCATTGCTCAGTTTATCTGAAGGCCCAGTTGATAGGAGATTAGACTTTGTCACCTGTCTTTTTTGTCCCCTGGGGGTAAATCCTCACCTGCCACCTCCCTAAAGGAAATGAATCAGTCAAGGTTAACTGGCCTACCTCCATTCTTTCAAAGAGCAAAAGGTATTCAGAATGAGAAAAAGAAACAATATATTCAAAGGAAATGGCTGATGAGAAATAAGAAATAGATCTTAAAGAAATATAAAAGAAAGAAGACTGAATTCTCTGGGACTAAGAAGCAGAGTGGTTCGTTCAAATGACCTAGAATTTGTACGGAGGATCTGGTTTTCACTCCATTAAAAAAACAAAACAAGGAAAGCTGGGATGGATCAGCCAGTTAAGCACTCTCTTTGAAGCCCCTGGGACCCAGGATCAAATCCTGGCCCCGGCCCATGTGGACCCACATGCTGAACTAGGGTGTGCCCCCAGTTCAGTTCTTGCTGGGACCTATGTGGGAGGCTCCTGGCCCAGTTCCTGCCCTGCGCAGCCCTGTGCCCACCTGTAGAGTGAAACTATATGGAAAACTAATGTCAACTATGGAGACTGCTCTGGGCCCTCCCCCTTCTCTCTGTCTCTGTTTCTCTCTGTCAAAAATCAATAATAGGGGAAGCCAGGATGGCTCAGTGGGTTAAGCGCTCACTTTGCAGCCCTGGGGACCGGGGATCGAATCCCGGCCCCGGCCTGTGCGGAACCATATGCTGAACTGGGAGCTCCCCCAGTTCAGTTCTCTCTCTGAATCTCTCTCTCTCTCTCTCTCTCTCTCCCTCTCTCTCTCTCTCTCTCTCTCTCTCTGTCAAAAATAAATAAATAAATAAATAAAAATATATAAAAAAAAATCAATAATAAAAAAAAATTTAAACAAAACAAAACAAAAAAACAAAAAAAAACTTTTCTCATGCATTTAATCTCTCTGGACTTAATCTTTCTCAACAGTAAAATGATAATGATATTCTCCACAGGAATTCCATGAGGATCTAGATGTGGCAAAATTATGTGAGGGTGCTTGTTACCTGATAGGAGTGGATTAAATGTTTTATGTTTTCTTATTTTACTTTTAAAGATAATACAATTTCTTTGTATTTTTTCTTTTTAGTATACACAACACATATATCCCAAATACCTACCACTTACTCTTGTGTGCTTTACCTGTTCTCAAAATAGGTTTTACATTCCTCTGGGGAAAATGTAGTTGGTCTTACTGACTACAGACATTTGAAGAATAATGAGGACTGATGTCAACTCTATAGCGGGCTATTTATAACTAAGTTAGGTTTATATGGTTCCTTTAACTATTGCTACATCTCTGAAATCTAGGATATCACTAGGCAAATCATAATTTATAATTTAGAGATCAGGGCAAAAGGCCAAATGATTAATCATCTTTATTTCAAGTCTTGCCCCTATTGGACAAGTAATAGCGATATTTGTGTGACTTGATAACACAGGCTGGGGTTATATATATGTATATATGTTTTTAATTTGTTTTACTTAATTAATTAATTAATTTTTTTATTTTTGAACTGAACTGGGGGCCTCACGGCGTTCAGGAAGCACAGCCCCGTTCAGCATGTGGGTCCACCTGGGCCGAAGCCAAAATTTGATCCTCGGTCCTCAGGGCTTCAAAGCAAGCTCTTAACCCGCTGAGCCATCCCGGCTTTCCCTGGGGTTATATTTAAGAAAGCTCTTCTTTCAAGATATGTGGCTTCCTTGATAAAGAACAGTCTAACTTTCCTTGAATAATATGAAAAGGAATCTCACTTGCTATCACTGATTGACAAAAGTCAGAAACTAATGTCACTTAGGGCATTGTGGCAAAATCTCTAACCTGACAATTGCTCAAGTGCTTTACAGAGCAACAAAAGGCTATGCAATGAGGCTTATCATAAATTGTTGCTGTTTTCCAGAGATAGGATTCCTAAATTGGGCCATTTTGAAAAGCACACTTAGTCTTTCCAGGTGTGTGCATTTTTATGTGCATGTATGTCTATATTGGATCTTTTAGCATTACTCATCTAATTAATTTTTGTAACATGATCAGAGGGATATTCTCATGAAGATAGAAAACTAACAGTGTACACTGCAGCCCTTTCACCTAGGATCTCCAAGATTTTCAGCATGGATGTGCACATGTTGTGATTCACTTTGAGTCTACAAAAAAAGTTTTGTCTTTCGGCCAGACCTGCCACAAGGAATTTTGAACTCATTTCAAGCTCTAATGGACTTAAAACTATTTGTCTTATTAGATTTTAAATATTTAAAAAAATGAAAAACACTTTATGGTAGGAACTTCACAAAAAATGAAAATCTTAAAATCTTATATATATATTCTTTTTTGTCAGAGTCCTTTCATCTACTGACTTCTGTTAGGGCTGTGAGAAGACAAAAAATAGCAGCAGCCCCAGGCCTCAGGTGCCTCCCTGAAGGAGAAAAGCCTGCAAGGACTTTCTTCCCCACCCTGAGGTGGTGGGAACTTGTTGCCAGATTATTCACTAAACATGCCCAACCTTGATGCTAATACTTTCTGATACCCCTCCTCCACTCCCCTTTTCTGGTTCCTCTGATACCCACATATAAAAACTCTCCCAACCCCCAGAAGGGGCCAATGACATCTTTCCCTCTTTCTTTGTCAGCAGGGCTGTTTCTCAGCCGTTTCTCAGCCGTTTCTAATAAACTCTCTTGCTAAACCAGAACTCGGTATGGTCCTTCTTTGGCAAACCTTACAACTTCAAATAATTGATGTCTCATTAATTAATGCTCTTCTGATGAGTATAGAATCAGACTATTGATTAACTGTGACAATTGAATGTCATGATGAGAAAATCATGTCCTTAAAAAGAAATTACAGGAGGACGTTATACCAACTTGAGCCCTTGGTTGGGACCCGAGCTTTTGCTTAGTTTCATGTTTGTTATTTTTTAAGTTATTAGTAATTTTTTAGAGCAGCTGCATGTTTACAGAAAATTGAACGAACAGTACAAAGAGTTCCCATATCTTTCTTTCCCCTCTCACAGTTTCCCTTGTATTAATATTGATGCAGGAACAATTGTGAACGTACAACTTTGTGGTCTCACGACCTCAAAGAGAATGCAGACTCCACAGGAAAGGTGAAGCAGCAAAGTTTATTAAGAAGGGGAAGAAGTAAAAGCTCTCAAAACGAGTGGGGACATCCGAAAATGAAATGCCCACTGAAAGAAGGAAAACGCTCTAGTGAGAAGGGGCACCGAAAGTGGAATGCCCACTGAAAAGAAAAAAGATAGTGGGAGATTTTTTGCAGAAGGGAGAAGGGGTCCAGGTATTATCAGCCTTGGTGTCCTTTGTCTTTTTTGTATCTGATACCTTCCTTCATATGTTACATTTACATTCCTTATAGATGGGCCTCAGAAGCTCAAGGCTTACATTTGCATTTCTTAGGTATAGATGCCAGGGCTCATACTGACTACCTAAGTTTTGCTAAATATTTCATTATCTTGGATCCTAATGTGGTCTTACTGGAATAGCCATGGACATTGTGTCCTGGCATTATCTTTTCCCCCAGCTTTGTTACCTGACCATCCTATTTTTGAACTACATTCCAAGGCATGGATGCCATGACTACCCAGATTGCTGGGACCCACCCTCAACTACCTAGGTTCCACTAACTATCCTGTCTCACTATCTCGCATTAACATAGTACATTTGGTACAACGGATGAACCAATATTAATACATTATTAACTAACACCCATAATGTTTATTAGAGTTCATTCTGTTGTACAGTCTGTGGGTTTTGA
The DNA here is from genome assembly GCA_004027555.1 of Craseonycteris thonglongyai. Classification (NCBI taxonomy): domain Eukaryota; kingdom Metazoa; phylum Chordata; class Mammalia; order Chiroptera; family Craseonycteridae; genus Craseonycteris; species Craseonycteris thonglongyai. Next base: position 15,179 of record PVKE010025802.1, on the reverse strand, counting down.
TCAATGAATAATGTCATGTATCTACCATTGCAGTATCATATGGAATATTTCACTGCCCTAAAAATTATGTTTCAATTTTTCATTCCTGTCTCTCTTTTCCAAATCATTAACAACCACAAATCTCTTCATTATCTCTACAGTTTTGCCTTTCTCAAAACGTTATGATTAATACAGTGTATAGTATTTTTACTGGCTTCTTTCACTGAGTATTATACATTCAACTTTTCTCTGTGTCTTTTCATGGCTTAGCAGACAATTCCGTCTTTATTGCTGAATAATATTCTAATATATGGATGTGCCATAATTTAGAATTCTTTCCCTTTTGAATGGCATCGTGATTGCTTAAAAGTTTTAGAAACTATCAGTAAAACTTATTTAGACTTTTTTTCTCTTATCTTTTTAAAGTTTTATAGTGTTTCTCATTTAGCTCTATGTTCTATCTTGAATTAGCTTTTATAAAGGGCCTAAGTTTTGTGTCTATGTTTAGTTTTTGTGTCCTGTTATTCCAGCATTATTTGTTAACTACACTATTCTTTATTTGTTGATTGTCTTTGATTCTTTGACAAAGATTAGTGGACTATATTTGTATGGGTTTATTTCTGGGCTCTCTATTTTATCTCACTGATTTCTCCATTATTTTGATAATACCACAGTATTTTGATCACTGTAAACCTTGAAGTCAGGTAGTGTCAGCACTGACTTTGTTCTTATTTCACATTATGCTGGCAATCTTGTTTTATTTTTTATTTTCACATGAACTTTAGAATTAATAAATATTCACAGGATAATTTAGTAATATTGTGAGTAGGATTGTATAGTACCAATACATCAATTTGGGAAGAACTGAGGTAGTGACAATATTGAGACTTCTTTTAATTAATGTGTAATATTTCCCCATTTATTTAGTTCTTCTTTAATCTCTTTTACTAGAATTTTGTAGATTTCTTCATATAAATCTTATAATATTTGGTGAGATTTATACCTAAATCTTTCTTTTTAGGGGAATGCTCTTGCAAATGGTAATGTGTTTTTAACCTCAGATTTCACTTGTCATTGCTGGTATATAAAAAAACAATTGATTTTTGTATAACTTTGGATCCTGCAATATTGCTATAATTACCTACTGGTTTCTGGAGTCTGTCAATTCTTTACAATTTTCTACAAACTCAATAATGTTATCAATGAACAAAAACAGTTTTGTTTCTTTTCAACCTATATGCCTTTGCTTTTTCTTTTTTCCTCTTTGCTTTTTTCTTTTATTTTCTACTTATCTTATTGGATTAGCTAGGATATCCGGTTCAAAATTAAATAGAGTATGAGAGGGTATATACTTGTCATGCTTCTAACCTTAGGGGAGGAATCATTTAGTTTCTCACCAATAAGTATATTAACTGTAGATGTTTTGGAAGTATTCTTTATAAAATTGAGGAAGTTCCCCTTAATGTCTAGTTTGTTGGAAATTTTTATCGCAAATGGGTGCTGAATTTTGTCAAGCACTTTTTCTAAATATGATAATATGATCATGAATTTCTTCTTTAGCCTATTGATATGATGAATTATATTAGATGTGTTTTTCTTTTTTATGTTGAACCAGTCCCACATAAATTCCAGTTGGTCATGCTGTATAACTCTCTTTATATATTGTTGAATTTGATATGCTATCAATTAATGAATGACTTAGGTATCTCTTAATGAGAAATATTAGATTTTCTTTCTGTAGATTAATTTTATATGTCTTTATCTTTTGTTGCTAGTAGGGTAATGCTGGCTTCATAGAATTAGTTAGAAAGTATTTACTCTGCTGCTATTTTCTGCAAGAAATTATAGACAATTAATTTAATTTTTTCCTTAAATGTGTGGTAAAAATCACCAGTAAACTCATCTTGTTCTGATACTTTCTGTTTTAAAAGGGCATTAATTATTGTTTTAATTTCTCTAATAAATCTGATCCTGTTAAGGTTGTCTTTTTCTCTTTGTGTGAGTTTTCATAGATAGTGTCTTTCATGAAATTGGTCTATTTCATCTAAGTTGTCAATTCTATGGTATCAATTTTTTTCATAATATTTCTTTATTGCCCTTTTACCTTTTAAAGTTTTATTTATTTATTTATTTATTGACAGAGAGCGAGAGAGAGAGAGAGAGAGAGAGAGAGAGAGAGAGAGAGAGAGATACAGAGAGAGAACTGAGCATATGGTTCCGCACGGGCCGGGGCGGGATTCGATCCAAGGTCCCTGGCGCTGCAAAGTGAGCGCTTAACCCACTGAGCCATCCCGGCTTCCCCCGCTTTTACCTTTTAATACCTATGGGAAAGCTCCTTCTTTTTTGGTTATCTGCTCATTCTATCTTCTGGCTTTTGAAACACAATTATAAATTTTTTTCCCATTCTTGAGAGAAAAGAATAAAAATGCCTATTATAGAAGAATATTGTTACTTTTTTCTTTGTCAGTGAACAATTTGAACAATAAATGTGATGGTATTTAATCACTGTTACCAAACCTGGGTGTGTCCCGTGTGGAATAAGAATAATATTAGCTATCAGACTTTTGATAATCTACTCTGTACCTAAAACAATAAATAACATGTTATTTTCTTTCTTATAAATTTTGACAACTACCCAACAAGGGTATTGAGTTTATTTTACAGAGTAAACTCATACTCAAATAAATTATATATTATCTTCTAGGTTATTAAAAAAGAAGGTAGTGAGGTAGGATTTTGAGTCTATGTTTTTTATACCCCAAAACCTATATTCTTTCTTTTTCTTTAAACATTTATTTTGTTGTTTTTGACAGACAGAGAGAGACAGAGAAAGACAGAGAGAAGAGGGAGGGTCCAGAGCAGTTTCCATAGTTGTGCATCATCAGTTCTCGACATGGTCTCATTTCACACAGGTGGGCTGGGGCTGCACAGGGCAGGAACTGGGCTGGGCGCCCCCCATATGAGAGGCACACCCCCTCAAGCCAGGGGCTAAACTGAGGGCCAATAACTGAACTGGGGGCCTCTCGCAAGGGATGCACGACCCAGTTCAGCATATGGGTCCACATGGGCCAGGGCAGGGATTTGATCCTCGGTCCCTGGGGTTACAAAGCGAGTGCTCAGCCCACTGAGCCATTCCGGCTTCCCCCTATTTGTTTCAACACTTCTTTGTTTCTTGAGATGATTCAATCTCTCTTGTCCTAAAATGTGAGAGTAAAAAGAAGTAAAAGTAGCATAGTTCTTGTCCTTTATTATAATATAAAATAAATGATACTACTATAGATACTAAAGATATAGCTAATTGTGTATCTATTATTTTAAGGTTTCCACCTACTTCTAGGTTTAAAATTTTAATAAAAGAAAATTTATATGTGTCACTAAATTCTGAATACATTTACAAAAATTATTTAAAACTACAAATCATTATCACTAATACATGACATGTTATAAATAAATCAATAAACAAATATATTTAATAAAATATATTGGTGATGTTTAGAGTTCTGCTCTAGTTTTGCTATTTTGTGTTACAAATAAAACCAGTGCCTCAAAATTAGTCATAGAGAGGGGGATCAAGTGTTTAAAAATCATTCTTTTAACTGCTACATCTTTTATTATTATTTCTATTATCTTCATTTGTGACAGTTAAAATAATAGGGACTATTGAATACATCCATTTAAATCACTTTGAGAAAAAAAATTTAATATATATGGTTTTGGGGTGCCTTTCTAACAAAAGCCTCTTAGATATATTTGAAGAAGTGACAGGTTAAAGGCCACAGAATACAAGTTTAGCCCAGAACAGTTTGGTTAAAAAAATATTTCTGATAATAACAAAATGCTTATAATTTTTTAAATTAATTTCAGGTGTACAAAACTACATAAGTATTAGACATTTGTATACCTTACAAAGTGATTACTTCAATAAGTCTATTATCCAGCTGACACTGTACATATTTATTAGAATATTATGGACTATATTCCTTCTGATGTACTTTATATCTCTGAAACTACTTTATTTAAATTATAGTTGACATCTAGTATTAATTTATATTAGTTTCAGGTATACAGTATAGTGGTTAGACATTTATCTAATGTACAATGTGATAGCCCCATAAGTCTAGTACCCATCTGATATTATACCTAGTTTTTATAATATTATTATATTGACTATATTCAGTCAATATACAGAGGATGTATTTCACATCCTCTTTTATAAGACTATTTTGTAACTACCAATGTGTATCTTTTAATTTGTTCACCTTACTCACCAACCCTCCCTCCCACCTTTCATCTAGTACCCATGTTTGTTCTTTGTATCTATGGTTCTGTTTCTGTTTTGTTTGTTTGTTTACTTTGTTCTTTAGATTCTACATATAAGTGAGATTGTATATTTGTCTTTTTCAGTCTGACTTATTTCAATTGCATAATACCCTCTAGATCCATCTATGTTCTCGCAAATGGTAAGATTTCATTCTTTATTATGGCAGAGTAATATTTCAATGTATATAAGTACTACAATTTCTTTATCCAGTCACCTATTGATAGGCATTTTGGTCATATGTGTAAATCTTTGCATAAATTAGAAGCAGCTTACCTAAGATCTTTATATTCATTTCTACTAAATTCCCCTCTTTTATATATATGGGAAAGAGTAGGCTCACGAGTTCCAAAAACAAAATTAAAGACAATATCAGAGATTGAATGAATATTTTAGTCAAAGAACTCTCCACCACCATGCTTGTGAAGAAAGCTCCTAGAGAAGGTTAGCAGAAATTGGTAGTACATGCTCAGAAGAAGGTAGAGAGAACCAGAAAGAAGAAAAAGAGAAGAAATGAGAAGGCAAACAGAACAGCTTCAGAAGTTGTGATTGCTTCCTCTGAGAGTAAGAGTCAAAGTTGTTATTTGATTCTTATCAGGCTTTCCTTCTATGAAAGGGGAGTGGCTAGTGTGACTGGGATATGAGGAAACATGAACAGACTGAATAAGTGGCTGGGGAAGAACAGATTCCTTGAATGAGGTATTATAGACCTCTACTACATTTAACTCTCGAAGTATTTCTTTATTTGAATTTTCAACCCTGAAAAAAAGCTTATAATATATACATTGTCATAAGAAAAGTATCCATAACATTTTGTAATTCCCAATTTACATAATTTATTTTATGTTTTCAATAATATATCAAGTTTCTGACAGCTGCAACTTTTCCGCTCCAGAACACTGGAAAGACACTGTGTTGGGATATTGTATTGGTAAATTAGTGGGCCATATTAAAATTCTGAGAGGCATGACAGCAAATTTTTCTACAGCTCTATACATGGACAGATGGGTAAGGTCATGACTTCCAGGTTTAGGATATCTGAGAACAAATGTTTCTCAATGTCAGCTTGGTCTAACCCATCTTAAATAGAAAGAGCTTAAAATTTCTAATGTTCGAGGGTTCACCTAAAATAGTAAATTGAGAATCTTGAAGTTGGGACTTGGGCATTCACCAGCACACACACATATACGTGCATGTATGTAAATATATATGTGATCTTTTCTATTGTAATATTTATGCAGTTTAAACACTTGTTTCAAGACATTAGCAAGGAAAGGATATTAGTCTGATGTGAGCTGTTAGAGACTAGGCGCTGGGCCCAAGGGTCAATAAATATTGGTTAAGATGCGTTTATTGTCAGATACTATCAGGACTCTTACTAGAGGTCTACCTGTTGTTACTTGCAATGATTCAATCAGAAATTTTATTTGGGCATACAAGTTATCTTCAAAGAAGAAAGGAATCCAACATTCAAACCAGCTTCTAGAGGAGGTATAATCTGCATTCCTAATGCTGTTCCACATATATAGTCAGTATTCTACTATATTAGAACAAGGGTCCAAGAAGTATAGCCTAATCTAGCCTGCTATCTGTATTTGCATGGCCTATGATTCAGGAAGTGTTCACATTTTCCAGTTTTTTTATGTTACCCCCATCAAAAAAAAAAATTCAAAAGATGAATAATGTTTTATGACAAAGAAAAATTCAACTTTCATATAGTTTTATTGGATAATAGCCATGCACATTTGTTTGCGTATTGTCTATGACTGGTTCCACACAGCAAGGCTGAGTTGAATAATTGCTACAGAGAATGTATCGCTCATAAAAACTCAAATGATTAATATATAAACCTTCTATAAGTTTCTTAGTGCTGCTGTAACAAATTACCACAAACTTGAAACAACAGAAATCCATTCTCTCTCTGTTGTATAGGCTGAAAGTCCAAAATCAAGGTTTTGGCAGAACTATGTTACTGTCAGAGGCTCTAAGATTCCATACTCTGACTTTTCCACCTTCTGATAACTCTAGGTATCTCTTGTGTTGTGGCTGCATCACTCCAAAACCTGCCTGAGTGTTCTCCTCTAAAACAGGCAATTCTTATTGAATTTAGGCCCTACTATGATAATCCAGAATGATTTTATCGTTTGACTATTAATTACATCTGCTAAAAATCCTTTCTTTCAAATAGGCACATTCATAGTCTTCAATTACACATAGTTATTTTTATTTTGTTTTGTTTTATTTGTTGTTGTTGTTGTTCTAACCAACTAGAGCCAGTTAAAGAAAAAAGTTTGTGCTGGTCTAGAATTTTAACTCTATTTACGGGAAAATGAGAATGTAAAAAAGAAGGAAGGTAGGTTTTAAAAACTTATATTTTGTAAATGTGGGTTTCCATTTTATCTGAAAGGGACAAACAAGCCCGCTGGTAACTGGATGAAATTTGCAGAGTTAAGAGAATGCTATTGTGAAAGTGGTGATTAATTCCACCCACACATAATTCCTTATTTCCCAACAACTATTACTTGAAAGTATGCCATATGTTAGTGAATTGACAACTAATCTAGAGACTTGCTTTCAGAAGTAATCCTAGGTTTCAAAAACACCAGGAAATACAATAAATACCATGATAAGCAGAAACTGTATCTAAATAACAAACCTGGTTCAGTTAAGGCAGGGGTGTCAAACTGGTGGCCCGCGGGCCACATGTGGCCCCCAAGGTAATTTGTTTGTGGCCCATGATGCTCTGAAATAAAATGAAAATAGAAAAAATTGTTATGAAGAAAATAGCGGTTAGGGGAGATTGAGGCGATACCATACACACAATTCCCTCATTAACCCTTTAACTACTGAAGACGATTATACACGTGGCCCAGTGCCTCTCCTGCGGGCCTATGGGCGTGTATAAATGTGCTGACTCAGTTCTGGTGATGTTTATAAATGTGATGTGGCCCGTGTGAATCTTGCCTGTTGCACCAAATGGCCTGTGGTTTAATTGAGTTTGACACCCCTGAATTAAGGCAACCTACTGACAACATTTCTTTTTATCACTCTTCATATGACTTTATAAAATAATAGTTTTGCCAAAAATTAGAAAAACTTGAAGGAAATAGGATTAAATCTCTAAGAACAGCCAGAAGGTATACTGTAGCATTCTAGGAATATGGATTTTAGTGTAGTATCAGAATTTGGTGACATGCCTTCTTGTGTGCTGAGCCTGTATCTTTTTATGCACATAGTGAAGGAAACATTGAGTATTGCATTACAATAAAAGCATTTAAAAAAAAAACAAGAGCTCAGCCTTGATCTGTGATGACACTGTAGGCATCTATCAAGCCATAACCCAGGAACCCTACAGGTGAAGAATAAAAAAAGGCAGCTTTGGGATTAAACAAACAAACAAAAAATGACTAAACCAGCACTCAGAATTTATGACAAAAGAATTAAGAAGTTTAGATGTTTGCCTCTTCCATGATCTGTGACTAAGACCACGGGAAGATATTTTAATTTCTGGTTGATCATTGGCAGAGGAGAATGGTAAGCAGAAATATAGTTTTGTCACAGTGTCACTGCAAATACCAAAAAAGTTATAGCCCTAAAATTCAGAAGCAGCATTAGGAACTGCCCATGATAATGGAAACCATTAATAATAAATATAAAATAGATCTTATTTTTCTATACGAAAAATTTTTTAATACAGGAAAAAAAGATTTAACCCAAGAGATATTTTCTGTTACTGATAAGATATTAGTAATAATTGAAGCATAACTAATGGCTTTATAATATGTCTTCAAAAACACAATTTAATGTAACTATGTATTGGTAAATATGTACACACATAAGTGGCTATATAAATATAACTTTAAATGTATAAGAATAATGAAACTATATATGCAAATATATAAATAGATATAGTTAACATATTTAACTATGAAATCAACTGGATTGAAAGAAATTACAAATTCCCATGATCAAGTGAGATGTATTCCTGGTATTCAAGGTTGGTTTAGTATCTGCAAATCAATCATCATGTACTCTACATAAACAAAATGAAAAATTAAGAAAACATATGATTATATAAACAAATGCATAAAAAACATTGACAAATCCAGTATCCACTTATGATAAAAACTCTCAGCAAAGTGGAAACAGTAAGAACATATTTCAACATAATAAAGGCCATATTTAAGAAACCCACAGCTAACATCATACTCAGCAAGGAGAAGTTGAAAGCATTACCCTTAAGATTAAAACAGAACAAGATGTCCACTTTCACCACTTTTATACAAGAGATGCTTGGAGATTTAGCTGTAGCAATCAGGCGAAAAAAATAAAATAAAATAAATAAAAGACATATAAATAGAAAAGGAAGAAGAAAAACAGTCATTATTTGCAAATGACATGATATTCTGTAGAAAGAAAATCAAATATTCCACACACACAAAATAAGCTATTAGAACTAATAAATGAATTTAGTAAAGTATAAGGATACAAAATTAATATTTGGAAATCAGTTGCATTTTTACACACAAATAATAAACTTATCAAAAAAATTCAGAAAACGATTTCATTCATAATCGCTTCAAAAAAATACCTAGGAATAAATTTAACTAAGAAAGTAAAAGGCCTGTTTTCAGAAAATTATAAAACATCCAATGAGTGGGCACTGTGCTCCTCATCATCAAGGCTCTTGTTTTCTTTGCAAAACTTCTTGAACCACCACTTTACTGTATGTTTGTTAACAGTTCTGGGCCAAATGTGTTGTTGATGTTGAAAGTTGTTTCCACTGCTTAATGACCCATTTTGAAGTAGAATAAGAAAATCGCTTGAATTTGCTTTTTGTCTAACATCATTGCCATAGTGTAAAATACATATAAAATAAACAGCAAGAAATAAGTTATTAGCAAAATATAAAAATAAAAAAACATAAAGTGTGAAATGCACATTTAAATAATGTATACCATAAGCACATTAATTTCAGAATACATTTCAATATCAAGGGCAAATTTCAACAATGCAAAAACCACAATTATGTTTGCACCAACCTAATAGGTAATAACAATATTCTTATTTTATAGGGGAAGAAACAGGTACAGAGAAATAAATGTCTTTTTCCCAGGTAAAAGGTTACTATTTTGTAGTATTTTACTAATATTACCAAATAGTTATAAATACTTATTATACAGCAATAACTATTCTTAGAATTCCTCATACATTAGCTCATTTAATTCTTATTTAACCCTAGTGTGTAATAAAATTGTTCTCTTTTTTAAGCTGCCGCAGCAAATAGCTGAATTGGGTTCTAAATCCACGTAGCAGATCCTAGAGCCATGTGTTTAATTTGGGGGCTGAATTGCTTGTGTATTGTTTGCCCTTGAGCTTACCAGAGAAAGACACCCTTGAATCTCTGTGTGCCAGCTAAATTACCTGATCATGAATTTAAGTTCCCTTCTATGATAGTGCCAGCTGAAGAAGTTTAAACATAGTAAAGAGTGATGGAACAATAGTTATTATTTTTAACATATTATTAAATTCTACAAATATTGTGAAATAGATGATAGTTAAAGAAAGGGGCAATGTGGGTAAAATTAATTAATTTATATCTTGAAAGCTATACATCTAATATAAAATATGACCAATAATCTTTCCCAAGATTAACATACACAATATAATTTTTTAAGCTTTTAAAATATATAGGAATTTATTTTTCTTGAAAGAAGGCTATATTTTGTGGCATTCATATTGCAGTTTGCACTTCTTCATAAAATTTTTACCAATCACCAACAATATAAGGAAAATATGTTTAGCTTTACATGAAGTTCAAAATATCAAAATTAAAGCACTAAACTTTGTTAAATCTTTCCTAAATTTTTGGTGTTAAAATGTTTTTTCTGGGGAAGCTGGGATGGCTCAGTGGGTTAAGTGCTCACTTTGCAGCCCTGGGGACTGAGGATCGAATCCTTGCCCCCACCTGTGCGGACCCATATGCTGAACTGGGGAGTGCCCCCAGTTCAGTTCTCACCAGGGCAAGACCCCGGCCCAGTTCCTGCCCTGTGCAGCCCCGCCCACCTTAGGAATGAAACTATGTAGAAAAACCAATGATGTGCAACTATGGAGACTGCTCTGGGTCCTCCCCCTTCTCTCTATCTCTGTCTCTGTATCTCTGTCTCTCTGTCAAAAACAATAAAAAATAAATCTTTAAAAAAAATGTTTTTTCTTTAGTGAATGCATGCAAATATATATAGATATATACACAGGGAAACACACATATGTTTGTGCGAGCACATGTGGGCACGCGTGTGTACACACACAAATTGTTAGATTTTAGTCTATCTTCTTATCTTTAGATACAGTGACATTAATTTTTTACTGCATTTAAATATTATAACATATTCTAAAGGATATTTTGAGAAAGAAAAACACTAATCAAAATGAATTTAAAATTTAGTTCTTGGCCCAAAATACACATTTTTATGTAAAATAATAAATCCTATAGTTAGTCATTAATCAGTGGACATTTGTTAACCTTCACAGAAAACAATGCTATTCACACCAATATGTTAGAACACATTCCTTATCTCCCAAGCTGCCCATCAAAAATCATATTGAGGCTTACTGAGTTCTAAATGTTAAGAATTTAGTTCATGGCTACTTTGAGTCTCACTTCTTACTGGATAGGTGAGCCTTACACTGTTAATTACAGAATAGGTAATCCTAAAATTATAAGTCTATAAAAAACTAAAGCTGAATAAAATTACAATTATGTAATTAAATTGATATAAGTGAGAAGTATTCTATTTGAAAATAAAAGTTATATTATGTCCAATATGGGGCACAAAATAAAGTCCAAAGTGGGGCAAAGTTTTCCTGTAAGAGAATTATGGTTTGAAGTAAGACAGTGAAATATTTAAATGTTGATTTTCCATTTCTGATTCTAAGAAAAAAGTACTGTGAGCAAAAGAGATTGTAGAAGACGAAGTCGTGGACATTTAGGCATTTATAAATGTCATAGTGCCTTCAAAATGTTTTCAAAGTAAACTTCAGAAGGAAGAATTTTACTTTATATATTTAATTATATATCTTTTAAATAATGAATGACAACTACTCATCTAGTTTTTTAACAGATTAATAAGTATCTGACCTTTAATAAGCTTACTTATCTGAGGTTTCCAGTCTTATTGTTGGAGTCAATTATTGATATAAATTAATAAAATTATTAATGATCACTTCTAGAATATGATCAAAACTTGTAAAATTGTACCATTACGTAAGAGTTGTTGTTTTTTTTTTCTGGGCTTTATCAGGATTTTGAAGATTTCAGCAAAATATACTCTATAAGAGTTTTTCTCCTTATTTAAATCAAAATCATAACTTTTTCTGACCTGAGAGAAATCATCTAGTGAAAATTCAGGGGAAGCTGGGGTGACTCAGTGGGTTAAGAGTTCAGTTTGCAGTCTTGGGGACAGAGGATCAAATCCCAGTCCCGGCTTGTGTGACCCATATGCTGAACTGGGATGTGCTTTCCATGCAGGAGGCCCCCAGTCTGATTCTTGCCCTCTGTTTTGGCCCCTAACTTGAGGGGACCTGAATACCATGCAGGAGGCCCCCAGCCCAGTTCCCACCCTCAGTGGCCCCTGCCCACCTGTGTGAAGCAAAACTGTGTTGAAAACTGATGATGTGCAACTATGGAGACTGCTCAGGGCCCTCCCCCTTCTCTCTGTCTCTCTTTATCTCTGTCTTTCTCTGTCTCTGTCAAAAAACAATAAAATAAACCTTAAAAAAAAAAAAGAAGAAAAAGCAAATTCAGTCACAAGGCAAAAGCACACCTTACTCAAATATTTATTTTTCCTGTTCTGGACAACCTATCAGTACATTTATAGTCCCTGATGAAAACCTACTCTCCTGCTATCTACTCTCAGATATGAGTGAATATTTATCAAATATCATTGGGTCATATTTATCAATACATTAACTAGCCCCTCAGCTTTATTGCTTACCTAAGAGTGAGTTGCTTACTATGCAAACAGTGGTAGATCTGTGTATAGTCCAGTAAAAATATATAACTTTAACAAGGATTAGTAGTATGTCATTCCTGAGAACAAGTTCTTTTAAAAACCTAACATTTTTCAGAAAGCAAACATTTAAAACGTAATTTAAAAGCTGTTTCTTAAAAATATTTTTAAATATTAAAAAACTCCATCTCTGATTAGGAAACCTAGAAAACACTGATTGACATGTAGTGTACTCATTTAGATATCCTAGCACATATTCATATTTCATTTGTCAAGATTGCATAACAAATTTATCTACAGATAATATATAAAGATGAATGCAATTACAGACAATAACAACCTTTTTCTTTTCAGAACTAATAATCTATTAATATAGAAAAGAATAAGCAACACAGCCAGCAGTTTGTTTACACATGCTAACTGGCTTGATCAGAAAGGCTACGCAACTCGAACATTTGAGGCCTCCGTCCATCCACACCTGGGCAAGTGTTATCTGGGAATTCTTTCATCTATAACATTCTATTGTCTAGTAAGTTTTCTTTCATTCACAAAGAATATTCATATCTAGAATAATTATTCAGAAACCTATGTAGTAGCAATAATTCATTTCACAATGAATAGTTCTCAAATGATCACATTTCCCAATGGTCAGAAATAAAGTACAGTGATCCCTCGTTTTTTCGCGGTTAATGGAGACCAGAACCTTCCGCGAAAGCTGAAAAACCGCGAAGTAGGATTTGCCCCTAGGAATTTTCTCATGGGTCGATGTCGCCCCGGACACCAATCCCGCGCCTTTATGAGAGCCCGTGGGATGTGCTCTGAGTCAGCTCATCTCTTTGTTTGACACGCAGGGATCCTTCTCTCTCGCGCATCCACATGAAACAACGCTCCTTTCTGCCATGTGGCTGCCCACATGGTTGTATTTTTTCATGTTTATTTTTTGATGAATATTTTGGGAAAACCCGCGAAGCACTGAAGCCGCAAACCATGAGGCACGAAGTGGCGAGGGAACACTGTATAAAAAAGCTGAGTCAAGTAATTAAATATTTTATGTAAATTACATCAAACAAATGGTTTTCATTAATATATATCCCAACAATAATTTTGGTACTTTCTATTGGCAATTCCAAATATTACAATTACAAAAGAGTTTCTGAGTCTAAATTTTTTAAATCTTCTGGTTCTTCTTTTCACAGTGTAGATGTTAATTTGGCTAGTAAATGTGATAAAAAAAAAAAATTTCCCTTTTCTCATTGTTGAGTCCCAAGTACCTTGTTGAGTATTTGACACACAGGTAATGTTTATACATATTAGGTAAGTGGATGAATAAATGTTTACATTAGATAGAAGGAAGTGAAGAAAAACAAATAGTAAAGCAGTAAACATTTTTATTGCTCAGTTGTATGGTGCCACGGGTTATACTTTACATTGTCTATCTCACCTAGTCTCAGCGACTAAGTGTTCAAGAGCTAAGACTTGGAAAAGAGTGAAAGAAATGATTTAAATAATTGCTCACAATTAAAATTTAGTATTTTATTTTAATAAAGTAGCAACAGAGAAAATTTTTTATTATGAATTCTTTCACCTTAAATAAAATTATTTTCTTTCAATGACTATTAAAACCTTATGTATAACTACTTTCACTATTTTATTAATTTGTGTAGTATATGAATAGCAAAAATTAATGATAAACTTTTTTTTTCAGGAAAAAAGAATAATGCTTCATGGATTTGTAAAGGCTGTCTGTCATCTTTAAAGATAATGATGGCATATAAGAAGGCATTTGAGGAGCTGATAAAAAGAAAATTATAATTATTGATTATCCTCCTCTAATTCTCTGTTTAGGAACAAAAAAGGAAGAAGAATGACAAAAGGGTCTTTCTTGCCAATTATCTCAGCTAAACATACATTTTCAATTGTTTTCCTAGAGTAATGGCAGAATGAACTAAGTATTTTGATTTTTGAGCCTAGAGGGCTCTATTCTGTTGTAAATTGACTTCTGTTGTTTCTCCTACTGAGAATGTGTAGCTCCAGTACACTTACATGATTTGATTAACAAATATGAATCAAATGTACTCAAAATTTATCCAAGAACAGAATTCCAGAAACCCCTACAAGTTATTTAAAATTGTTCTTTACATCCCTGCTAGCTTTAAAAAGTGAGATGTGTCACATTGTTGGAGACCTGGACAAAATATAACACAAAATCCAGTTTTCCTAGATTTACAAAATATGTGTGGCCCACAGTGCTAAAGAAACCATTTTTTAATTACCTGAAATTGAGCTCGATTTACTCTGAGCCTGGATCATGTGCCCTTCTAAATGTGTTTGAATCTGCGTCAGTATTTTTACCTCTGGCTCTGACTTTACAAAACTAATATTGGGTTCTACAAATCTGACTAGTCAAATAGTATAAACCTTTCTTAAAAGATTTTATATCTGTTACCCCTTTTAAAAAATGGCACCTGTCTTTCACCATTACAGTATCAGTTCACTTCAGTTCTGCAGACAGACTCTAGTACCTGGTACAGGCAGGCAGTATTCAAAGACAAGGCACAGTCCTGTTTCTTCCAAGAGCTTACAAGTACGTTAGTTGTAATATTACTCATTTTGACAGCACTTTAAATTTTACTCATCAAGAAATGCCACTGATTTGTAGTTAGATACATACTTATACTGTGTTATTTTTTATTGGGATCAACCTTATTGCATTGTCATTTTAGTTAAAGTATAAGCTCCATGAAGACTATTTACTCAACAATTTATTTTCCCCGGTTCTAAATAAGGGCCTGATAAATACTAAGTTTTTTTGGGTGTTTTTTTTCCCTAGGCACAATACATGTTTATTTTTATTTTTTTATTTTATTTTTTTT
>PVKE010025801.1:0-22764 GCA_004027555.1 Craseonycteris thonglongyai | reverse complement strand
AAAAAAAAAAAAAAAAAAAAAAGAAACGAGATTCAA
Source organism: Craseonycteris thonglongyai (assembly GCA_004027555.1). NCBI lineage: Eukaryota > Metazoa > Chordata > Mammalia > Chiroptera > Craseonycteridae > Craseonycteris > Craseonycteris thonglongyai. The sequence continues at coordinate 22,728 of PVKE010025801.1, read as the reverse complement.
GTCTAGGTATGATTAAATTTAATGAGTTTGAAAGTCACGAAGAACACAGCGTTATGAAATTTCTGCACCAACTCTGGAAAAATCTCCACTTCTTCCAGGTAAGTATTTAAGCTAACAGGAGGTAGAAAACTATCTTCTCCCAGTATTACAGTCTTAGTCTTAAAGAGAGAATGTGGTTTTTAAAAACAAGATTATAGCACCCTTCTTCTATTTAGAATTTAAAAAAATATGTCCATATAGTTTCTTATGGCTTGAAATGTGTTTCCCCAAAAGATATTGAAGTTTTACATGGAGCCAGCTACTATCATATTTGAAAGAACTGTTCTACTCTAGGACTATATATTTAAACTATTTTTTGTTATTGCTAGACCTTAAATCATGTTTACTCTTTTAAATATTAGTCAGAATGACATAATAAACATAATATGACTTCCTATGTGCAGCAAACTAAAGAAGAATAAAATGAGACCATTAATTTCTCTGCAATTTTGGCTTGCAAATAATTTTGTCTAAACTTTTGGGTTATAGTCTACTAAAATTCTCGTTTTTTAGACATCTATTGCTATTAATCCAGGTCTGTAACTCTCATCCTCCATTTGTGCAGCAGGACTTTAAATGAAGACAAAAAATTTATTGAATCTTGATTCTGTCATGTAGAACAAAGTATTCACTTTTTTCTTTCACCATAATCATAAATTTGATAAGCTTACCTTCAGGGGTATCATCCAAGTCAATAATAAATACATTTAACAGAACAAGGCCAGACAAAGCCTCTTGTCACGACACAAGAAACTCTCATTAGTTAACATAACACAGATTCTTCTATTAAACTAGGTTAAGAATTTAACTTTATTCCTGGTCAAAAGTGATAAAGAATATACTAAAGGTCTTGATCTGGGTGGTGATTAGTTATGATCATCTAACACTGTGTGCTTTTCTGTTTATTGACATACAAAATTTTCTAACACAGTATTGCAAGATACTGAAAACCAGCATTGCAGCCTCAGAACTCTTGTTTACTAGGCCTTTAGGTCACAGGTTCCTTCCCCAAATCTGTAGTCACCCCTCCCATGGGAGCAGGTAAATTTCTTAGAGAAATTAAACAAAAAGTGAACAGAAGAGGCTTGGGGCTCTCCAGATAGTGGGGAGGCCATGAGGTGGGCATAAAGCTGAGAACGGAGGGATTCTGTGAAAGGCGCCTCCTGAACTGGGGACCCTAAGACCCCTTTCCATACTTGATTCCCATGATGTCATCGGAGCAGATTCCCCAGACAGGAAGGTTCTTCTCTGGAGAAAATGAACCTGAATACAACCTACAGAAAAAAAACTAAGTCTGAAATGACCAACTTGCTGCCTGATCATCTAAACTGTAGGTTTCACAACCACGTCTGCAAATTCTTTTCTTCCTCAACAATGCAAACAATTTGAACTTAGAAACTTCAAAGTTCACTTAAAGTGACTTGGCACCTGACAATATATCTCCTCCTCTCTATTAGGATTCAGTATCCTCTTAACAGAGCTATTTTTCTTCCTTTTCAGAAAAAAAAAATAAAAAGGGGGTGGAGGTATAACAAAAAATGGCTCAGTATTTTGTAACAATTCAGTACTACCATATATACCATAGAATAATCAACTCTTGATTTTCATGACAATCTAGATATTTGAGTAAATCAGCCCTAAAAAGCTTAGCTCTATTCTTCCACCTGTACAGAAACCATACATTCTCCGAGAAAGAGCTACTTCTATACCTTCCACTTGATTAGGTCAATAGAATGTCCCATCATAGCCTATTAAATACATGTTCAAACTGCCAAAAAAATAAAATAAAAATAAAGCACTTACAAAAAGTGTTTCTTTTATTACAAAACAGTAATTTCATGATTTCTGTACGTTTCTTTATAAGACTAAAATAAAAAATAACAGCTGGTGTTCAAAATTGGAAACCAGATAATCAGTCAAAAAAAAATCACATTTATTTCAATAGTTCAAAGTGCAAATACATCAAGTGAGTTCACAAAGTTTCAAGATACAGTTTTCAGTATAATATAAACCTGATTTAAAAAAATTAAACAGTAAATGGCAGAAATAAAGCTCCATTTTTTTAAATTCAAGAAACCTGAAAACCTTTAAACTAAAATATTCCACTTACATGAATTCAGAAATACCTTACTAAATGCCAGTAGCACATTGGAATACAAAAGGACTTCTCACAAAAAGAGAATCACCCCAAATTAGTCAGCTCCAGACAAGAGCATACATTCTTGGTGCTGGCTATTCCTCATTTTGCAGCCTCACTCATACTGTATCAATTGATGTCATTCAACCCACAATATTTTGACCTATAGGCAAATTCTAAGAAAAAAATGTCTGAAGTTCAATATGAGGCCAACATTCACTATTAAGAGTTTTGAAATGCCCAGTATATATTTAAAAAATATAAAGACCAATTTCAACTTCAAACCCATGGTTTAGATGAATACTTCTTCCATTATGTAAAACCATTTTGTAAGGTTTGCCTTTAAACATGGCCTTTAAAAATTCCTTGTTTCTACACATACATACTTGAATGGAAAGTAGAAAAAGTTCTTACTAGAAAGATAAAGGTTGTTAATTTTTTTTATCATTTAGTAGCCAAGACACATGTTTATTTCTTCTCCCCAAAAGCAATGTTAGGTTTCCACAGACATTTATTCAGTCTTTTTCCCAGCCTTCTCCATCTTTTCAGTGTAGGCAACGAACTGAGAGTCTGTCCCAAAAATTCTATCCCACCATGTAAATGTTGAAGCATAGTTTCCAATGAAGTTCATGTGGTGAAAATCATGATGCCGAGAACCAGCATAGAAAGGAATGAGGTTTAAAGGGTTGAGAGGAATATCATAACCACTGAAATAAAAAATAAAAATTATGAAGGAAATAAATACAACTCAAGTAACTGACATTTTCATTGATATGTTTGTTAACTAATTCAAGTAACATTCCACTTTACCCAAGTCACTTTATTTCTGGTATGTTTACAAAAGACAAAAACCTAACAGAAAAATGGTGCATATTCTGGAAACCACTTTATAAAATTTTAAAAATACTTAAAAGCTCTATGGAAATTATATATTATATATCAGGGGAAAGTGAGGGGTTGTAGTAAATAAACAGATTGTTCAAGAATTATTTTTTCTGATTTAGAGGAGTTGTTTCAGCCATAATGCAGAATCTTTTAGAAAAAGTTACCGGTATATGAAATTAGTATCAAGCATCAAGGTTTGATCTCAGAATCTCTGTGTTATAACTTCTCCTACTATTTTATGCAATGGCAAGTTGAAAAATATCAGTGTGCTTTCTGTAGTTGGGGGACTGCATGTTATTTAAAAACAAAGAATACCATTTAGAGTATCCTCCTTTATTTCTAATACTTATCTAAACTCTGATAGTCACAATTATACCAGTCCAAATCACGTCAATCTCTCCCTCCCTTTAGGAGGCTGAGAAGAAGAGAAAACTACAATGAAAGGAAAGAAGAAAGAGACATCATTTATAATTTATGTACACAATATTCTCTGCTTATAACTGGAAGCATTAATTTTTACTAATTTAGTGATTTAAAAACAATTCTTAGAATTTAGTATTTTGTTTTCATGGGTATAATTAGAAATCCCAAGTCAAAATGCATATATGCAATGCATATATAATTTTAAAATAATAAAAAAAGAGGGTATCAGGTATTTTTAAAGGAATTAAATATAGATAACTTATCACAATATATCTTCCAGTCAACAGAAAGAAACATGTGAATATGTAAATATTATAGGTCGTGCTTTCATCAGTGCTGGGCAATGAGAATAGAAATACTCTTATCCAGTGAAGTCAAAATATTTCAATGTTTCTTCTTCAAAATAAGAGTCAGGCTTAGATTCATTAAAGAAGGATAAAGGAATTGCTGGTCCTGAATTATGGTATTTAACCAAATTTTTAAGAAAACCACAGTTTCAATTCAACAATGTTTCAGGAAGACCTAAGCAAGGCATGTAACCAAAGAGCCGTTAAGAAAACGGCTGATTTTACTACGAGACAATTAAAAACTTCAGTATTAGAAAAGAACCATCAAAAGTTAAAATTCAAATGACAGAGACAAAATATTTAGAACATATGTAACCAGCAAAGCTTATGTGAGCCAATGGCTTATAAGACATATAACCTAACAGAAAAAATAAGAAAAGGACATAAAATGGTAATTCAAAGAAGAAAAAATACTATTGGTCAGTAAGCACACAAACAGATGCATGGCCTCATGGGTCCCAGGAGAAATGCAAACAGACCATAACACTGAATGCTCCTTGACCTCTTATTGACAAAAATGAGTATGATTCTAATATCCAAGTTGAGAAGGGTGTTGGCAGAGAAAAAGCATTCTGACAAATGAGTATATTTCTGCTGGGAATGTAAACAGAGCCCCTTTTGTTGTTGTTTTTTTTCATATATATTTTATTTATTTATTTATTTTGACAGAGGAGAGAGAGAGAGAGATACAGAGACAGAGAGAGAACTGAACTAGGGGAGCTCCCAGTTCAGCATATGGTTCCGCACGGGCCGGGGCCGGGATTCGATCCTTGGTCCCCGGCGCTGCAAAGTGAGCGCCTAACCCACTGAGCCATCCCGGCTTCCCCCAGAGCCCCTTTTGGAGGGAAGTTTTGAAGTACCCATCAAAATTTTATTTAACAAAATGAACTTATTCTCATTGTAATGACAATAGCCATAGGCAGGGACATAAAACTCTCTATTATTTGAACTTTTTTCCAATGATTATGTTCTCTTGTTTTCTTAAAAATAATAATATTAACAAGATTAACTTTCCCTATTAGTCTACTTAGAAATAATGATAATCTGATGACCATGAAAACAAAGACATGTTTATGATACCTTATGCCAGAATAGAAACCGTAGCTCACCTGTGGACATCAATAGTTTCTAGCAAACGAATGGTCACCCATGCCCAAAGAAGAACTACATGATCGCATAGAAGCACAATTCCAATGAAAAATCCAGTGCCAAGAATGAGGGTTTCTAGGGGATGTGCATATTCAGCTTCCATTCCAAATGGGGCCTAAAATAGATAAGAACTGGTTAATATATGTGACTGTTAATTTTATGAATCAGCTTGACTAGGCAATTGTGTCCAGTTGCTTTGGGCTAACACCAGTCTGGATGTTGCTATGAAGTTATTTTTTAGATGTGACTAACATTTAAATCAGTACACTTTGAATAAAGAATGCCCTTCATAATGCAGGTAGGCTTCATCCAATCAGCTGAAGGCCTTAAAAGCAAAGACTGTTTCCTAAAGAGGAAGGACTTCTCAAGACTGCAATATACAAGCCCTGCCTGAGTTTTCAGACTGCTGCCCTGTGAAATTCAGACCCAAAATTGTAATATCAACTCTTTCCTCACTTTCCAGCCTGTGATGTGCCCTATAAATTGCAGATCTGCCAGCTCCACAATCACATGAGCCAATTCCTTAAAATAAATCCGTATGTGTATATGTGTGTATCCTCTCTTCTTTCTTTTTCTCTGGAGAATCCTAACACATACATGCTAATTTATTTATATAATTTTATAAATTCACGTTGTTTCGAGTAATGATAGTATATCTAGCCACACATATGCAAACAATAAAAATAATTCTTAATAAAAAAAAAAATCTTTCAGTTTCTTACAAACATCAAAGGTCTAGGGGTGGCCTTAAGAATATCTTAATAACTGCCTTTGAGGATTTAAGATAAACAACTAACTTTAATGTGAATTTTGATTTATGTATCTGAATTTGTTTTGCCAAGAAAGGGATGTATGGTTTAGCATACCATGCAGTTAGGATCAATGCAGTATATAACACAACTAGTTGACAAATCTACATCAAAAGCAGTTCTGATAAAAATCACTGTTTTTATGGGAGTCAGCAATGTGATGAGAGTGTGTTAAAACTAAGTCAGTCATTCTTTTAGAAGTTTAAAATTTAAAGATTTCTTGTTTGTGGGTCCCATTTAAGTAACCCTAACATCATTCTAGCTTCTATCCAACTGCCAGGGATCCAAAAGTGTCAGGATGGTAATCTGACCACAAAGATGGAAGCCTGAGCTATTTCATGTCACACTGTTCTTTCAGTGTCAGTTTAGTATGAAATTAAAATACTGAAGAAAATTTGTGAAGTGTGTGTGTGTGATGTTCTTAACAACTAGGACAAAGGAAAAAGAAATACACACCACTGACAAGTTTCTGAAATGATCAGAAGATAAAAATGACATTTTGCCTCTAATAGGAAAAGAAATGTATTAAATACAATTCTAACATACCTGAAACTCATGATGAATTTTATGAATATATTTATATATTTTTTTGTGGTGTAAGAGCCTATGTAGGAAATAGTGCCAGGTATCCTCAATCACCGCACAACCAAAGCATCTTGCCAAAAGCATATACCTTTAAGATGAAAATACTGTCATGAGTATAAAATACAATCTAGACCTTTACTTGGGATCACTGCTTGAGACATTACATAAACCAAATACCCACTTACCAGCTTAACCTAACCGGAAAGTTGATTAATAAATTCTCAAAACTGCTAGACACAAGGTGGCTATATGATACTACCTGAAGAAGAGTTAGAGAATGACCACTACACCAAAACTAATTCTTTTTTTTTTTTTTAACTCACAGGTATTATAAAATTAGAGTTAAGAAATAAAAGTCAAACATCTAGAAAGACAACTATATTAATGAAGGATCTGAACTAAGATTAATAATAGTAAAATCATCACTTTTTTCACCAAAGAGAAAAACATGTGCATTGGGAAAAAAAAAAAAAAAAAATATATATATATATATATATAAAATATAAAAATGAATATAAACAAAGAAATTATTTTATATGTTGAATATACATTATATAGAAAAAGTATATGTACATATAGCTATACCTGTATTCAGTTTATGTAAGGAATATATAGTTGAATAAAAATATTATTTAAACATAAACACTTGTGCCCAGACAATATGTATTTGTATTTATAAGAACACTATCTTTATAAACCTCACAAACTATTAGTGTTTTCACTCACTTTAAACTTTACATATATATTTTTTTAATATATATATTTTTAATATTTATTTACTTATTTATTTTGACAGAGAGAGAGAGAGAGAGATACAGAGAGAGAACTGAACCGGGGGAGCTCCCAGTTCAGCATATGGGTCCGCACGGGCCGGGGCCGGGATTCGATCCTCAGTCCCCGGCGCTGCAAAGTGAGCGCTTAACCCACTGAGCCATCTCGGCTTCTCCTATTTTTTTAGTATAAGAGCCTTCCAATAAAGTATTACAATAAAATAAATATCTAAAATGGTTTACTTTTCTAAATTTTATTTACTTCCAAAGTTTAGAACAAACATTAACCAAAGAAAAAAGAAGACGAGCATTAAGGATATTTTAACTGAATAGCAAATCATGACTGAGTATAAAATTCAAATCTTTCTTTACATAAAGATTTATTTATATCTACATACCATCTTGGCATTCTTTCCCAGTCATAAGGAATATTGAAATATTCTGTAAAATAGTAAGTTCCACAAATCAAAGGCAACTGGATACAAAAGTGATTAAAGAGAAGTACTTTAAAGCATTTCCATTGGTTTTCCAGTGTTTCTGGTTTATCCTATGGAGAAAAAGCACAATATTTATATTAGCCTCTATTATCAGGTTAGCCTGACATCCAGAAGTAAATTCTGAATTTTTTCTCTAATGTTTAATGAGACCTTAATTCTATGTTACTTAATTCTATGTTACGTGAACTCTATATTACAGTTACTGTGCTACATACAGTAACTAAGGCCCAGGAATCACAACATCCTCCCCTTGTAAATTCTTGACAACTACCAGTATTTTAAACAAGTAAAGAAATTAGACAAACCCAGGCATAATGAACACAAGATCTCAAACCAAAGCACTACAGTATGATTAACTCTCCAGTCTTTGCTGTGCCCAAATCATTCACTTCTTTTACCAGGAAGTCAAAGAAATGTGTTATGCTCAGATTAGAGTTGGGTCTCCCAACTGTTGAAGCTGTTTAATCAGCAGTACTGAAAGCCTTTATTACACCAATAATTTGATGCTTCCAGACATTTGGCAGTATTCATTCCCAGAAATTAGTGTATTTTTTGAGCATCCACAATGACAATTATAAACTCTCTGAGCTGGGAAAACTTCAGAGATATGTCCAGTGGTTCCCAAAGAATAGAGACTACAGACTATGAAGTTCACAGACTAAGGTCAAAACGAGAGAACTGAGATCAAATGTTCATTTAAAAATGTTCAATTAAACCTCATCAGGATACCAACTTGCCTGGCAAGCCATATTAAAAAAACAAAAAACAAACATAAAGCTAGATTTATCCAATTTAAAGGGCTATGCTTACATAAGAAAAAGTGCTTCTGTTTTTATAAAAAAGATGATAACAAATAGTACTTATTGCTTTGTTTTAAATGTCCTTACCGTATTTAAGAATTCAGAAATCTGCCAATGAAACTTCTTTTAACTACAATATCTTAAGCACAGAAACTATTGTCATTCATTTTCGTGATTTTTTTACTTGTTTTTAAATCCCCTTAATATTGTGAAAACTTGTACTGGTTTATTTTAGTATCAAAAAAGCGCAAAGTAGAAACATTCATGGTTGTGAAGCTCAAAGGAGACATACTAAGGACAGACTTTCAATCTCTGTTTATAAACAACTACCTATAACCAATTAGAGGATAGCTTCTTTTATTTTACCATATTTTATTTTCAAACTACTTATAAAACCTTGACTAAAAAATGTCTTCCTCCCTCTGAAAAGGTTAATACTTCTGACCAATGAATAAATGAGTCAACTTCAGAGACAGAAGGAGGACAATGAAACTTTGGCCTGGCCAGCCACACAATGAATTAGCCATATAAGCAAATCAGCAGGTAACAAACACATGGCAGCCAGAATCATCCCAAACACATATGAGAACTTTTGACATCCAAACTGAATTCTGTCTTTCAAAGCAGGCCTTTTTATAAGAAGCATTTTGGGATTTGTGTCCTCAATTCAGGGTAACAGGATATTCTCCTTTGGGCCACATCCTCCTTCATTCCCTCCCCTTTTTCTTTGTGTTCTTTCCTCCTTTGGCTTGGAGGCCACAGGCACCGGACCCCTGCACTATCCCCAGAGAGGATCAATGTCAGTACTGGCTTAAAATGGACTCAATGGGAGATGCAAGAAAGCTGAGACTACGAGAGAATGTGTACACTGATGTAGACCCAGTGAGTTCAAATTTGTCTCTATAGATGAACACTTTTAAAATGTCTCCTTTCTACTGAGGCTGTGCCTCTGAGTTTTAGTTTGGCATGACTTTTTAGAAAAGTAAACAGTAAGCATGAGAAACTATCATGAGCTTACCAAGTGATGATGAATTCTCTTTTTCTAGGTAAACCAGTACAGATTCTTTTCTGGGAACAGTCAAGCTCAACAGTCTACAAATTAGTAGAGGTCACTATTTTCCCTATGTTTAAAACTAAGAGACACTGTGCAGCTATCAATGCCTTGTTATGCATAGTGGGCTCTCAAGAAACTTCGAGTGCACTGAAGTGAACACCTAAAGACTAGGCGTACTCATCTTGGATGACGTGACTGCTGCAGAACTACCACCTTATGTTTAGAGAAAAACAAAACTTTAAGAGCCCCGATCAAGGTCTTAGAATATTAACATATATTTAGAGGCTGAGGCATCAGAAGCTGGAGTGAATTGCAAAATAATACCTACAAATCCCCATAACTTTCCTTTCCAGCTAGTTAAAAAATTTAATATATAAACTCAAATTAGATAAATGTCACATCTACTTAAAGCACAATTTAAAAATTATTCTTGAAACATTATCAATAATGACCCAAGGCTGTGCTGTCCAATACAGCTAACAAGTGGCTACTGAACACTTTAAATATGGCTAGCCTAAATTTAGATGGACTAAAATTAGTGTAAAATACACAACAAATTTCAAAGACATGGTGAGAATAAGAACATGAACTATTCCATTAAGTAATTCTTAATTCTGATTACTTGTCAAAATAATAATAGTTTAGATTTATTGTAACTAAAATATATTAGAATTGATTTTCCTATTTGGTTTTAGATGTCCAAATGTATTCTACTATAAAATGTATTCCACTAAAACATTTTAAATTACATGTGGCTTCATTATATTTCTATCTATAGCCTTGACCTAGAGTCTCTCAAAACAAAGTTAGATTTTCAAAAGATTCAACATTAAGGATAACATTCCAATTGTAAGTCCATCATACTCACCTTTTGAATTTTGTACTTTTTCATGTAAGGTATGAATTGAAACAAAAATCCAGGTAAACAGAACAAGAAATAAATGGCTTCGTGAACTATCAGGGATCCCCATGTTGCAATCTGGAACTTTGTGTAATTATCTAACATATAGATCCAAGCATTTTTAAATGGTTCTTGCAGAGGGTTCTCAGGTAAAAGTGAATCAACATACTCAACAGCCAAGGATGCTGAACTAAAGATGCTAGCACTTTCATTTGTTGCCATTTTTCAAATCTCTGCAGACAGCTTTATAATTCTGTGAACATAAACAAATACTATCAGAATTCAAAATGAGTACACCCCTTGACCCAGCAATTTTATCACTCAAGTGTATAAAGAAAGGCACATCAAGACTGAAGCATTGCTTATTATAGCAAAAACAAGGGAGAAAAAATAAAATAAAACATAAATTTACAAGGGCATCAATAAGAAATGAGTTAATAGATTCTGTTGCAACCTTCCATAGGCAATTATACAGCCACTAAAATTACAAGGAAGATCTGTATGTTCCACATAGAAAGATGAATAAGATTCAGTGCTAAATGAAACAGCAACTTATGGAATATTATGTATAGCAAAGGCCCCACTTACTTTTTTATGAAAGATTATGGATTTTACCTACACATTCTTATACAAAGGTGCATACAGAGAGAGACACACAAACAGAAAATGTACAGAGGGATACACAGGGGACAATTTAGTGTGTGTGTGTGTGTGTGTGTGTGTGTTTGCTCCTGTGCATATACACAGTGTTGTGTGTTGTTATGAAAGAGAGGAGGAAAATTAACTTCTCATTTTATACCTTCTTACAATTTTCATTTTTTTCATGAGCATGTTTTACTTATATAATAAATAAGCTTAATAGGTCACTGTATCAAAAACAGTGAAGAACGGCGCTTTCCTAAAAATGTTCACTGCTTTTCCTGATTTATGAATTATGATGGACCACTCTATAAACAAATATTTGAAGCTTCAGAGGACTTAATAGTGCTTAAAATGCTCCCCTCCCCTCCTCCAGTCCCAAATTGACCTCTTATCCCATTCCTATAAAGGATATTGGGAAGCTTAGCCAACTTCCTCAGGTCTCTGAATTCACTTTGCATCATTCCTTATTCTTTTGTCTGACTCATTTTAAGTGACTTATACCATGGAAAGTATCCTGTTGCAATCCTATGCCATCCCAACCTCAAAATTTCTCTTTGCTCACTCACCTTCTCCTCTAAGACTGACTAATCTTGTGTTCTTATCTTACCTCATCAAGAACTTGTCCATAACTCACTTAACCTTTCTCATCTTTTATCTTTCCCTCTTCAGTGAGCCCATTCCTCAAATTTAAAAACATGAAGTCACATCTTACTTTCTTGAAAAAAAACATTTCTATCCTCTATCGCCTCTCCCAAGCCACTGGCCCTTTCTCTGTTTCTTTGAACCAACCAACTTCTTTCTCAAAGGAGACCAATGTAAAGCCTCTGACTGCTTAACTGATCCACACAACTCACTGACTACTTGCAATCTAGCTCCTTACTCTCATCAAGATGTCGCTAAAGATCTTCGAAGTTGCAAAATAAAACAGCTGTTCCAATCCTCATTTTTCATGAAGCCATTAACAAATTGGACAACTTGGAACGAACACCATTTACGAGCTGTGTGATGATTAAGTTATAAAACCTCTCTGAGCCCCAGTTTTATCATCTGCAAAGTATAAAAAATAGTAGCTAGATGGTGAAAAACTTTTCACAATGTCAGATCACCATAATGTATACCAGGGGTGTCTAACCTTTTAGCTTCCCTGGGCCACATTGGAGGAAGAAGAAATTTCTTGGGCCACACATAAAATATACTAACACTATCGCTGATAAAATAAAATTTAAAAAAAAAACCCCAAAAATCCCATGTTTTAAGAAAGTTTAAGAATTTGTGTTGGGCCGCGTTCAGAGCTGTCCTGGGCCTCATGCAACCAACCCATCGGCTGCAGGTTGGACAAGCTTGATGTACACTTTAAATATCTTACAAATTTATCTGTCAATTATACCTCAATAAATCTGAAAAAGAAACAAAAAAGAATAAGTATAGTTCTTCCAATGAGTCCAAGTGAGAATGCATGGGAAGTACTTAGCACAGGACCTGACACAGGTTAATTCTAAGACCCTAACAACAGTTGAGTGTGCTATATCCTCTCTATTTTTTTTTTTTAAAGATTTATTTTTTATTGGTTTTGACAGAGAAAGACGGAGAGAAGGGGGAGTAACCAGAGCAGTCTCCATAGTTGTATGTACATCATCAGTTTTCAACATGGTTTTATTCCACACTATAATTAAAATGGTAACACACACAATAAATATAGTAAAAGGAGAATACTTCCTACAGTTTACCCAAGCCTATTGAAAGAATATTCCATACAGATTATCTTCCTTTTCTCATTTCCCACTTATTCTTTAGCAACTACAATCTGCTTTCTATTCTCATCACTGCACTAAATTGACTCTTACTAAAATCACTAAGGATCTCCTAGCTGCCAAATCCAACAAACATTTTTTGGAGTTTGTTTTATTTGACCAATCTGGGAAATTTGATACTTCTCTCCTTGTGATACTTTCCTTCTTTGGTTCTTGGAGTTCACATGTATTCACATCTGATTAATTTGTGCTATGAGGTGCAGCCACTGTGCTAGCTTCTGCCCTCCTCCTTGTCTTTAAAAAACATAAAATCTGGTGAGGAATACAAAGAAGAAACCAAACTATCAAAAAATATGTGATAAGGGGGAAGCCGGGATGGCTTAGTGGGTTAAGCGCTCACTTTGCAGTGCCGGGGACTGAGGATCGAATCCCGGCCCCGGCCCGTGCGGACCCATGTGCTGAAGTGGGAGCTGCCTCAGTTCAGTTCTCTCTCTGTCTCTGTATCTCTCTCTCACTCTGTCAAAAATAAAAACAAATAAATAAAAATATTAAAAAAAAAAAAAAAAAGAAGGTAGAACTGTTAAAAAAAAAAAAAAAGTGATAAGAACAATAAAGGGGGGAAGCCAGGCTGGCTCAGTGGGTTAAACACTCACTTTGTAGCCCTGGGGACTGAGGATCGAATCCAGGCCTCTGCCTGTACGAATCTATATGCTGAACTGGGTAGTGCCCCCAGTTCGGTTCTCACCGGGGTGAGACCCTGGCCCAGTTCCTGCCCTGTGCAGCCCCACACCCACCTGTGGAATAAAACTATGTGAAAAAACCAATGATGTGCAACTATGGAGACTGTTCTGGGTCCTCCCCCCTTTCTCTGTCTCTGTATCTCTCTCTCTCTCTCTCTCTGTCAAAAACAATAAAAACGAAATCTTAAAAAAAAACAAAAAAAGAACAATAAAGGGTTGGAAATACAGAGTACTATGGGAACACAGAAGACCAGAAAGAGTTTCTAGAGAAAGATGCTACCTAAACTGAGACCAGGAGCATGATGGGGGAGATCAGATTCAAAGAGAATAGAGTAAAAGAGGTTGGGAGAATAAGGGGATATTTTGAGTAGAAGGAACATCAGAGCCAAAAGACTCAACCAGGAGGTGAGAATGGATACAACACTTACAGATTTGGTATTACCTGTGATACAGCTTTTGAGAAAGGAAGACTTGATAAGTGAGGCTGGAAAGTTTTCCACCAATGCTTTCCTCAATCCTTTCTAGTAATAATCTGGTAATTCCAGATTAGGTAGTGAAATTAACTACTTCCTATTTTTTAACTGTGCTAATATTCATAACCTCTATTTCTAGCCCTTTCCCCTAAACTCCAGGTTCTGGTTATCCAAAAGTCTACTGGGGAAGCCGGGATGGCTCAGTGGGTTAAGCGCTCACTTTGCAGCGCCGGGGACCGGGGATGGAATCCCGGTCCCGGCCCGTGCGGACCCATGTGCTGAACTGGGAGCTCCCCCAGTTCAGTTCTCTTTGTCTCTGTCTCTCTGTCAAAAGTCTACTGGCCAAGCTTCAATGAGACAGTTCAGAGGCATGTCAAACACAGTATATCCAAAAAGCTCAGCAATTGCTCCTCACAGCACTGCCCAAACTGTCCTTACCTCCTAAAACCCCTAATTTGGTGAATTGCACATCACCTAGTCATCTCTAACAGGATGTTTGAAGCCTCTTCTATCTCTGCTGTCTAGGTACAATCTTCAAACTGTCACTCAACTTAAGAGACCCTTGTTTTAACTAACATTCAGGAGTTTACTCTCCATACACAGGAAGGAAAGTGGGCACATTGCTGCTAGCAAAACGAATGCACACACACACACACACACACAAATTAAAGAAGAGAAGAGAGGAGAAAGAAATAAAGGGTGAATTTTCTTTTCTTTTCTCATCCTTCAACAACCTGATTGACTGGAAATCTGCTCTGGAGCCCACTGATTAATTAGAGCCTCTGAAAAAAGAAATAGTTTTGGTTGCGTCTTTGAGAAACTGAAGTTTAGCTCTCTCTCAGTACTGTCAGCCAATGTTGGACCCTTTACTTTAATTAAACCGGGATTGCACAAAGTCCCTCATTTGTTGGAGTTGCGCTGCCTGGGAGCTTGCCCTTCTTAAACCTTACTTCTATGACACAAGGCCAGGATCTATCTAAAGAGCAGAGTTACCGCTCCTAAAACCCTTCAAATTCAAGGGAATGCCTCCCCTACGGACTAAGGCTTTAAGGCCCTCAATAGTGCAAAACAGGCCTTACCAGGCCTCTCCACTCTTCATCTCTCCCCACTATCCCAGACTTCAGATTCTTACACTGACCTCACTGCTCCTGCTGCATAATTTCTCTCTGGCCACGGAAACAGAGTCTCCTTGCTGTGACGTCTTCCTATCCAACTCTTTTTTTTTTTTTTTTACATTTAATACCCCCTCCCCACACCCACTCTATCCAACTCTTTTTCATCCTTCAATAACCTCCTCTTGGACGCCCTTTCCCACCCCACTACGAATAAATCTTATCTCCTCTGTAACGCTTCTATTTTGTAAAACTTTTTCATCACTCCATCACCCTGTGCAGTAAGGATCATCTACGTCCCGTCTCGGGATGACTGTAAATTTGTAAAAGGGCAAGAAACAAGCCCCAGCCCACTTCCATCACTTAATTTCATATTGTTTCTCCCCGCCCCCCTTCCCCCCTCCACATTGGGTATTGGTGCCCCCATCCGGTTCTGAGGGCGCATCCACGCCAGACCCCGCTCCCCTCAATCCCGTGCAGCATAGGATCAGAGCCCGCACGTTCCCCCTTTCTCACCTATTAGCCTCTTCCGGTTCCCTCACCAGGACGATCACGCAGAACCTGCGGCTCACTGTCACCAGACTCGGCCAGGTGCTCCGTACCCAGGAATGTGACAGTCCCGGCTCAGGGTTGGATCAGAGAAGGTGTTATTGGCTGTGATGGTTTCCGCCCCGCCCTCTCCACGCTGTGATTGGTCTGTGACCTTGCCGGCCTCGTGCGACTCGCGCACACGATTGGCGGTCATTGGCTCGCCTGATGGAGTGAGGATAGTGAGACAGGGGCGTCCACTCAGTGGCGGGAGCCACTGCGCGCCTGGAGGCGGGGCTGCGTGGGGAAACCTGACGTCAGGAAGGGGCGGGTACGAATGCCACTAGGTGCGTGCCGCGAGGAGAGTAGATTTTGGCTACTTGGGTGCCCAGCGATCGCCGGGGCATTTCCTGGGAGAGCTTATCAGACTACACCGTTCCTGCGACTTTAAGATGTAAACCGTGTTGTAGCAGCCACATGGCCAAAACCCGGAAAAAGAATAGGGTAAATGAGCTTTTAAATCTGTTTTGACTGTTTTTGTTTACGTATACCCCGCCTTCCTCTGGCCTTCCCTGGACTTCGATCATTCTTCTTCCTTGTGTCCCCAGCCCAAGTATCCTTTAATAAACCGCCATATATGAAAGACAGAGATTTCAAATGCAATGTATCACCTGCGACAATCGAGAGTTAGTTACCATTATCCCCATTTTACAGATCAGAAAACCGGAGGCTCGTGTTTAGAAAACGATTTGACAACAAATGGCAGGTGGCAGCAATATAAAGGCCTTAAACTAACCTCTATTAAGGTGACCAGATTTTAACATTGGTAAAGCGGGACACCATTGATGGGTGTGTGTGTGTGGGGGGGTGTTCTTGATTAAAAATTTGGTCTATCTCCTGCCCTTCCCTAGCTTGTCATGCATTCTTTCCAAAAATCGGGACTTTTTTAAAACGCCGCGGGACGCGGGACAAATTGTTAAAAATCGGGACTGTCCCGCCAAAAGCAGGATGTCTGGTCACCCTATTCTGCGTGGGTGTGGTAAGCGCTGTACAGGACAGTGAGCAAGAGGGAACAGAGGCAGAGGGTTAATACACAACATTAGCTACAGCTCTGACCTCATTTAGGTCTCTCACTAAAATACTGCGTATTAGGATAAAGAAGGTTAGGTTCCCCCCCCACCCCCAAAGGAATTGTGGTCTGGAGGGCGAACACCTTGTTGTCCAGGCTTGCCGCACTAGGTGGGTGTCCTAGGAACCCATCTGCATCAGTGTACTATAATAGCTGGCGCACCTGGAAGAGGCTGCGTTGGCTTCAGTGAATTTTTTTTGGAGACAACTCATTTGCCCATTTCATGATGGGTAATTTACACGAACAACTTGTTTCATGACAATGCAACTACTCACACCACACAGAGTATTCAGCAATATTTGACCATCCGGTGCCCCACCCTCCCTATTCATCCCATCTCACCCCAGCAACTTTTTTGTTTCCCAGATGAAAAAAGTCTTCATAGGAAAACGTTCTGTCAGTGTGAAAATAGTGAAATAAAAAATGGCAGAAGCACTAAAAGGCATCAAAATCGACGAGTCTAAAAACTATTTTGAGCAATGGAAAAAGCATCTTGATAGATATATTGCATCAAAATTAGAGTACTTTGAAGGTGACCGGTTTAAACATGTAAGAATAAATACATGTTTATTTGGGCCCCCCCTCATAATAGTGTGTACAGATGGTATGATAAACATTTAAACATACACTTAGGAATGCCTTCTTAAAACTCACACAAAGGCATCATTTGGGCTAGCTGAAGGCACTTTCTGCACAGTAGTTTCTGACAACAGCATGCTGTTGTTTCTCTCACCCTATACTCAAACTTGCTCTTCTGCCTGAAATAACCGTCTCCTTCCAAACCCTTCAATTCCGATACCATCTGCTTGAGGAAGTCCCCTCTCCTTAGATCCAGTGACCTCTACTCACTTTTCTAACTGTCCCGTGTGTTGACACCCACATTCTTTGTAAAGTATCACAACAGAGAGGTCACATCAAATGAAAAGAAATGGGAGTTGTCCCTTGGGTGGTCGGAGTCAGAGAGCTTGTCTTTTGGAGGCCTAAGCACACAGAAAGTGAGTGGTGTCCTGGAGTGGATGCTGTGGTGTCAGGACTGAAGCAGGTGTTCAGCTGCAGAGTTCTGGCAGACAGCCACCTCTCCCGTAGGGCACACCCTCCTTCCAGGGACAGCCTCAGTCCAATGACTGGTTGATGCAAGAGTATCAAGGCCCAGCCCCTAACCCCAATTTTACTTAGCCAGCCCAGCTCCACAGCCTCCCTTCCTGATGGCTGAGGTTGTGGGTGTGACTGCACTGTCCTTTATTTTTCCCTCTGCCCAAACCTGCTCCCCTCTGTCAAGTAGTGTTAAGAGCATGCATTATGGAGCCAGATTTACCAAGCTTTGTCACTTATTAGCAGTGTGTTCTTGGAAAAGTTACTTCTCAAAGTTTTGTCTAGTACTTCTGTAAAGTGGGCATTATAATACCTACATCCCAAAGAGCACATTATTATGATTAAATGAGATCAAGTATATGAGACCCTTTGCACAGTAATCTGGAATACAGGGAGTGCACAGTTAATGCTGGTTATTTCTGACTTAGAATCCTACCACTGTAGATACAGTATTTTCTAAATCAGAGCAGGTATATGTATGTGGAGGTCCAATTATTTTAAATCTTGGAGATTCAGAGCTTAAATACAAATATGGCAGCCCAACTCATTTCCCTTCAATGAAGAAAGGAAGGTTCAGAGAAGAGCAAAAAGAGCTAATTTGTTGAGGAGGCCTCTGTTTTTCAAGCACATTCATATACCAATCTTTCAAACTCCACAATAACCTTGGATGTGACATGAACACTAGACTGTTGCTGTAGTGAAGACAAAATAAGGGTCAGAGGTTAAGTAATACGTTTAGTCACAGAGAGCAACTGATAGAGGCAAATGAAAGCTGTCTGATTTTTATGCCCATGGACTTTCCTAATAGATCAATTTCCCTGCCCCCAACTCCCCCTTGGAATCCTAGACTCTTGATTCAAAATATGATTACACCCTCCAATCCTCCTTTCCAAAATGAGACACTTGCAGCCATATATAGTGATGGAAGGAAAACTCTGGGTGTTGAACAATGCAACAACTAGACAATGTACTGTAGAATTGTACATCTGGTACCTATGTAATTTTTACTAACCTATGTCACTCCACTAAATTTGATGATAAATTAAGAAAAAAAAAAAGTAAGAGGCAATTTAATGATAAAAAAAAGTCAGGAGGGGAAAGCCGGGATGGCTCAGTGGGTTAAGCGCTCATCTTGCAGCCCCAGGGACTGAGGATCGAATCCTGGCCCTGGCCCGTATGGACCCATATGCTGAACTGGGGAGTGCCCCCAGTTCAGCTCTCACCGGGGCGAGACCCTGGCCCAGTTTCTGCCCTGTGCAGCCCCGCCCACCTGTGGGATAAAACTATGTGGAAAAACCAAGGATGTGCAACTATGGAGACTGTTCTGGGCCCTCCCCCTTCTGTCTCTGTATATCTCTCTCTCTCTGTCAAAAAACAATAAAAAAAAAAAAGTCAGGAGGCAATTCACTGAAGACCATGTAGAAATAAAAGGCGGGCTTATAAGTATGTCACTACCTAAGATTACGCTATCCTTGTACTTAATGAGAAGTCTCATCACTCATCAGCCTAGATAAATACCTGGGTCCCCCTGCTGTCTATAATGAATGATAAATACCAGGAATCATATGTGAGAGTCCATTAAAAATGTGAAGTGAGCCGAGAGTATCCTGGCAGCCATACACATGATTTACCTTAACCTTTTCCATTGCTGCTTTCAGCCAAGGCATAGATACAAGCAAAGCAGGCAGCACAGTTGCTTCACAATGCTGGTATTATAAAAGGATCTAGCCTTGAACTCTGCTCAGACCTGGTGCTGTTTCCTTGGCAGGATTTCTAACACAACTCTCTGCCTTAATGTCTGGCCTCCTTTTTGTACAATAGAACAAGCAAAGAATGCTCTTAAATTCCTTAAAAAAAAAAAAAAAAAAAGATATTTCAAACTGGAAAAACAAAGGTTAGTTAGGGAATAGACATAGTCAAAACCCTGAAATCAGAGTTATGAATCCAGCTACTTACAAACCATGGCAAACTATTTTATGGTATAGCTATTAAAGATGCATGAAAGTAAAGACATATTTGACATGCTAAATACTTAAGACTTTGTTACCCTAATAGATTATATTTTAAGAAAAGCTTTAAAAAAAATGTAGATACTCTCCCCCTTTTTTTTTTAAGATTTCATTATTTGATAGGTGAGAGATAAGAGATTGAGAGAATGAGGGAGGGCCCAGAGCAGTCTCCATAGCTGTACATCATTAGTTTTTACAGTTTCATTCCACACAGGTGGATGTGGGGCTGCATGGGGAGGAAACTGAACTGGGGGCCCCCTGCATGGGAGGTGAGAACCTTCGCTGCCATCCAGGCAGTTACTAATTGCGCCACAGTTCAGAGTATCGGGCATGCACTGGCCAGGGCTGGGATCCGATCCCTGGACCTTGCGGTTGCAAGGCAAGTGCTCAACCTGCTGAGCTATCTTGGCATCCCCTAGATAAATCTTTGATAGATTCATGGAACATTCATGAATCATAAGTGTTTGGAAGTGATCAGGAAAGATAAGACCACAGAGTTTTCTTAGTGCCGCTGTGAGAAACTGCTAACAGCGCTCCAAGTTTATTAGACCTTCAACATGTTTGTTGATGGATGTGCATGGAACCATAATAAGCAGAAATTCATGCTTTCATAAGATGAACATACCGGTAGGCTTTTTTCTGATTAAATTCGCTTCTCTTCCCATCTTTTGTGTCTAGTGCCTCAGCTGTCTACCTCATTCCCTGACTCCCATTTCCTCAGGTCCTTTTATTAGGTATCAAAACCACAATTTCTCAGTTGCTATAGATATTTTTTAAACTTATTTTTTGGCTCAATGCTATTTGTTTTATCTTGTGTTCAGTTCATATAAGGGACAGAGGGATATAAAATTTTTAAATGTCACCAATCCTTGGGAGATTTCCTTGATGGTTGAGGTAACATTTTCTTAAAGAACAATTTTCAGTGATATTACTGATTTAATAAGACTTGCCTGAAAGGTCAACAATTAAAAACATTGATTTATAAAATTAGAAAATGCAAATTCTACAAAAGAACAGAAAAACTAAACAGGCAACTTTCTTAATATCAAACTAAACAGATAAAAAATCAAGGACAATGTAAAACAAATAATATACAAACTTTTATTCAAAGAATTCAAGAAAGACATGTTTTGGTCATTTTTAAAGTGAGATTAATTGAGGATCTCAGAAAAAATTGTATCTGATCAACGTACATGGCTACTCACAGAAAGTTCTTTCTTTTGTTAATATAGCTAAATTTATACACACAGAGAAAGTTCTTAAGACCATGCAAATTCAGTTGAATTCCAAACATTCATTATATTCATCAAAAACCTGCAGTAATGTTCATGCCAAAGTGTTACTTGAAGAAAAAATTTAAAATATACACCAAAACATGACCAAGATTAAACCAAAGAAAATAATAAATAAGCATAATTTATATTTTATTTAAAAAAGTTTGGCATCACACATATTCAAGTGTGTTACACCATGTTCATTCCTCAGAAGTGGCATTTTAAAGTGTTAAGCATTGTTAAATATCAAAAAATACAACTCTGTTTTATAATGTAGTACTGGCATAATTCAAAGTACTGTGCCAATTATAAATAGTGTAATCAAGTTTCAAACATATTTAAAGGAAAGCATATAGACACACAGTTGTATGCACACCATTTATTATACTCATGTAACCAAAGATAATTTATAAAAGCAAACAGTTTTATCCCTCAACTAGTTTGTATACTTACACAGATTTTAATCCCTCTCAAAGATTTTCAGTTCCTGTGTATACAGATTTTCAGAAGAAATAAAGATAAAATTTAATTTTACAAGAACACATAATACTTTATCCTCCTTCACAAAACAGTCTGTAGTCATACAAGGTTGAGAACTAGTCTTTATGAAAGCAACTTTGTCTAACGACTACAGAATGAGTCCTACAGTCCAGGTTTCTTAGTGAAATTCTGTCAGCTGCTACTCATTGCAGAAAGAGCCTACACGGTGCTTCTACCAAAAGTAATCTTCAGTATCTGAGGCCTATGAAGGCAGCCGATCTTATCTTCTGCTGAGACGTAAAGTGCAGCTGGAAGTGGAGAAGTGCTAGATTCCCAGTCACTTCAGAAATACTTGTGGAAGTCTGTTTCTCATGTAGAAACATGCTGAAAATGTCCTTCAGGCTCATAATGGTTTATCAATAACTGTGACCCCTGAGCAAAGAAACAAAGAAATAAAACAGAAGTCACAAACAGCATCTGTATCTCTGAGAAAATACTGAATTCTTTATTTCATTACTCAAGCAACAGGGACTGAACAAATCACAGTGTTTCGAAAGTACTACCACTTAAATCTAAATGACAATGGAATTTGTTTAGTTAGAGACCTAAACTATATCAGCCTACTTAATCCAGAATTAGTCTTTGGCTCTTTGTAGTTACAGTCAAGGAAAAATAATTTTACTCAGGAAATATTAAAATCCACCTAATACTCAAAGGGGCCCCCAAAAACTTTTAGGGATAATGAATATATTCATTATCTTGATTGTGGTGACTGTTTCATGGGTATATACAAATATCAAAACTACAAAAATTAAATATATGCTATTTATTCTCAATTATATCTCAGTGAAGCTGTTAAAGAAAATATGCCCAACTCTGAGCCCTGTTATTCTGGGGTCCTACTGTATATAGTTCATTTAGTTGGTGTTTTGGATGCCACATAAAACAATAATGATGGCTAATTAGTATAAACTTTTTTTCTCCATTATTGGATCAATATTAGAACATTACTGAAACATTCTAATATTTAAAGCCATATGAATACCTATTATCAGAATAATTAATATGTAACATACAGTTCTAAATTTTTTTTTTTTTTTTT
>PVKE010025800.1:0-22765 GCA_004027555.1 Craseonycteris thonglongyai | reverse complement strand
AATACTTGATTCTGGTCTGGCAGATCAATTGGGTTGGCATTAGGCCAAGATGGACACAGGATGTTAACCTGCCTAGGCATCTTATAGGTATTGTACATAGAAGAGTTTTTTCTTCATGTTACTAGATCATGCTATGTACAAGTTCAATGTCCTGGGCCCCCGAATTTTGACTAGCTAGTAGTCACCTATTTGTTGATAATAATATTTAAATGCCTCTCTTGCCCTTGTTTTGCAATCTTCACTCTTTCTCAGTATTGAAAGCATCACAGAGTTAAAAATCAGGCTGCATCTGTTGCTTTTTAGGACCATAACTTTGCCATATGTTCTAAGGTTTGTAAAATAGAGACTAAACCCCTTGAAGATGGAGTTTTTGAGAGTCTTAGCTCTCAGAGTAGACATAGGTGTTCTACTTTTACAAGAATTGTGAGTGATATAAGTGAATTGACCACATCATCTTCTATTTTTTTGAGCCAGCACAGTGCCTAATACAAAGTCAATGTGTAACTGATGTCTGATGATTGAGATCTTTCCAAACGCATTAACTGGTCAGTCCTATAACCCATTTAAGACTAACTTATCTTCCTGCTCTATACTGACTCAATCCCTTATAGTTAAAAAAAAATAAATTAATAGCGAAGACTCCAAAATGTCTTTTGGATGATTTATTCATGGCCATAGATTTCTGGGATAGAATAAGAACCCGGGGCAGGAAAGCAGAAAACCTTGTTTCATCTTTAGTGTGGGCCAAAAAGTGGGTATGCTAATTTGCATAAATTGTTTTACCTCTCTGTGCTTCTGTTTTTTATTTGTAAAATGAAGGGCTCAAATTAGATTTCCAAAGAGCTCTTCCATGTTTAGCATGCTGTGAATCTATTTCTGAGACACCCCCAACCTTATGTCTAAGCATGCTAAATGGGAATACAGGTATGCTATGAGGAGCTCATTGCATTTCAGGTGTTCCCTTCCATATTAAAATAAATTTCTCATTTGTCTTTGCCTCTGCCTCATTTCTCCCATAACTTTACTTTGGGTTGTAGAGTTCGCTGCCATTTTTTTTTTTTTTTTAATTCTACTCTTCTTGACCTAACTAGTAAAGAAGTTACTATGACAACGAAATAATTTTCCTGGATGTCCATATTCAATTTATTTAAGTAGATATTAGGATTGCAACATGTTTCATTAGCTCTGAGGCCCTTGGGATGTAACATTGAAGTGCTGGGCAGACCAGAGCTTCAGGTTAAGCCCATTGAAACCTGGGTCTATTGACTGTGTAGAGATGACATTTTCTTTACAGGGCCCGTGTCTTAGTTGCTTAGACTCAGCAAGTACCAAAAGTAATTACTAAAGGAAATTGTAAGAGGATCTGCTACTTTAGCTAACAAAAAAAAAAAGAAATGGAAGAAAAACTTTAAGTACAGTGCTGGATAGCGTAAGTCAGAAAGTAAATAGCCAAGATATTAAAAAGCTATGTTTTGTATCTGTTTGTTTATTTTCCCTTTATCTGAAAGAGGAAAATAGACTTTTATCCAAATTAAAGCTTAGATTCTCAAAGGCAGTATGTTAAACAGATGGAAATCATATGCAAGTACTGTCTAACAGTAAGGAAATAAAATAAATGTAGCCATTTGAATAAAATGCTAATAATACTACTACTAATAATAATAATGGTAATATAAATAAACATTAACATTTATTATAATAGGTGTAGCAGTAAATATTTGTTAATGTTTTCAATATGCTACACATTGTGTTCATGACAACAATATGGAATATGTATTATGATTATTATTCCAGATTTTCAGATAAGAGAAATGGAGGCTTAGAGAGGTAAGTCACTTGCCTACAATTATGACTGTTAAGTAGTCAAACTGAGTAGTAAATTTGGGATTATCTCACTTTTACCTCTTGCTCTTAGCCCTGGGCAGGACCGACATATTCCAAACATACCTTGTTAATTGCCCAGACCATTGACAATGAGGAAGTTAAAACCGGAGGAGCTTTGAAAGTGTCTTCTCCAAGGGCTGTGTGGTAAGTGTGTGTACATCTTGGCACTAATTGCAAATGACAGGTTAGCCAAGCAGGTGTCAGTGCTGTGTCTCAACCCCAGGATGATTTCACAGGATACCCTGGAGAGTTTCTGCAGAGAGGCTAGCGATGTACCAAAGACCCATGGAGTGTTTTCACATTTAAAGAGAACTGCACAGGCCACCTATCAGTAAGATTTTAAGGACCCTGGGAAATAAAACATATGTACAAGTGTACTGTCACATACACACACACACATTCTATTCAATGAAAGAATTGTTCTTAGACACTGAGATGATGACAAGGACCCAGAATTTATTATTTTTTTTCCAGACTTAATCTCTAGATTGGGTTTTTATAGCAAAGGTTAAATATAAATAAGCAAAGCCACACACACTGTTCAGATGGGACCTTTGCTAACATGGTAGGCCAGCCTGGGGTGATAACATCTAGCTTTGGCTTATCTTTGTGGTAGGATTGGAGTCATCATGGTGGGGCATAACAACATGGAATCGAATCAGGTGGAGTTGTGCCTATACCACGTATTAGCTGTAGCTTTCTAGGAGGAAGCTTCAACTCTTGGATTCTCAGTTCCTTCAGCAGTGAAACAGGGATGATTTCATATTCACAAGGTGGCAAAACAGGGTCTGGTGAGCTATGGGACACAGGAGCATGAAATCCACCCGCAGAAAAACCTGAAGCATGTTTTTGGAAAGGGGACAGCTGTGTGACCCCTGAGTGTGCTGGCCATTGTGATTGCCTTGGCAGATCCACTCCACCCCTCTCCTATTACATGGTCAGTATGCAGATTGGCTGGGCCCTAACAACCAAAACACAATCGCATTCTCTCATCCCCTTTGGCACAGCTATTGGGTTAAGGCAATAACCACAGTTCTAAGCCAATGAGCACATGCCACCTACCTGACCTGGTTAGTCAGAAAGTGGTGATATTTTATCTGTGATTGGAAAAAAGATAAGACCTCCTTTTTACTTTGGATGGTATGGTGCCCAGTTGTAATGTTTGGGGATGCTATAGCCACAAGGTAAGATATTTGGACACAGCTATCATATGTAAGAGGACAGAAACCAGTGAATTGTAAGGAAATAGAGCCAGAGCCCTGATCAAACCATTCCTAAACCTCATCCTAATGTATCTCACTTAAACAATATTTAAAATCTGGTTGATATTTGATATTTAAATCTGGTTGACCGGAATTTTGAATTTGCTACTACTTACAACAGAAAACTTGCTACTTATAAGATATACCCAGTTACAATGAACTCTTTAGTTGTCAGAGGGCAGGAGTGATTATGAATTGACAGCTAGCCTGTGTCTTGAACATGTTCCTGGAAAGGCATCAAACTCTTCATCCCCTTTACTTCTAAAGTTTGGACATGTGCTTGATGCCTGGGCTGAGATAACTTTATAATTAGAAATTAAATGAGAATTTTAGTACGCTCTGGGATGTGTTAGGTTGAAGCTACCTTGCTTTAAGGACCTCTAATAGACATTAACACAAAAGAAGGTGCTAGACCTTTTACTTTTCCCACAGATTGCCAAACAGCTTTGGGCACAGGGTGCAGCAGTGCATTTGTGTGTGGTACACAGTAGCTATTTTACTTTAGCAGGTTATCTATGGCATCTTGCTACTAAGTTTAAAGAAATAATATGTATGTTCAGAGTTAAGTATAGCCAGTATTGAAACAGGCCTGTGGAGTAAAATATATCAGGCTTTACCTCTTTTTGATTTCACCATCTAATAAAGGATGAAATGAGAGCCAGGAGAGTAGAAAGAAAAGCACGAGAAGGAATAAATGATTCTAGGAGCCAGAGTGGAGTGGGAAACCAGTGAGCAGAAGAAAATCTTTTGTCTCTGTCCCAAGCTCATCTCTGTAGCTCTTTTAATTTTACATATTAAATTCAATAATCTTTTATTCTGTACTAGGACCATATGTTAGTAAAGGTAATACTAAGCTATTTAATAAATAAGCTCTGAAATGTCAGTGGCCTAACAAAATAGAAGTTAGATATTATATAATAAGCTGAGAATGGCGATCCTAGTCTGTGTGGCTGGTTTTTCTCCATGTGAAATGCAGACACTCAGGCTTCTTCTATCTCATGCTCTGCTATCCTCTAAGGCAGTGTAGTTGGCAAATTGTGTCCTTTGGGCTATATATGGCCCTCCACTTATTTTTGTAAATAAAGTTTTATTGGAACATTTCAAATGTTTATTTATGTATTGTCCATGGTTGCTTTTGCACTATAAAGGCAGAGTGGAGTATTTATGAAAGAGATCATATGGCAACAAAGCATGAAATATTGACAACCTATCCTTTTAAAGAGGAAGTTTGCAGCCTTCTGTCTAAAGCCCATTTGTCATCTGCACTGAGCCAGCATGAATAGAAGCACGGGGAAATTATAAACACATCTTTAAGGCTTTGAATCAGAGCAGATGTATGTTTCTTCTACTCTCATTTCATTGGTGAAACACTGGCTACATGGCCACAATAGATGCAAAAGGTGCTGTAAATGTAGTTCCTGGCTAAGAAGCCTCTTCCCAGCGACAGCCTGACATAACGAAAAGTGAGACACACATTTTGGTAGACGGTTATCTCTCTCTGCTACAAAACATCTACTCAGACATGGGCTTGAAAGGGACCATGAAATTTATACTTACTGAATTAATGTCTATTCACCAAGTGTGGCCTATATTTCAGACAGGGTTGCCCAACCTTTTGGCTTTCCTGGGCCACATTGGAAGAAGAATTGTCTTGGGCCACACATAAAATATACTAGGTGATCAGCTAAAAAAGAAAAAGAATTGCAAAAATGTCTCATAATGTTTTAAGAAAGTTTAGCAATTTGTGTTGGGCCATATTCAAAGCCATCCTGGGCCACATGCAGCTCACAGGCAAGGGGTTGGACAAGCTTGTCTCAAACAATATGTTGGGTTCTTAAAAGAGAGTGATGAATAAGACTCAGTCAAATAATGAAACCACCATGTAAAGATTTCTTTCATTCTTGTTACAGGAAATTTAAATTTAAGACAGTTGTCTAGAATTATTGTGGCAGCAATAATGGCCTCGTAGGGGAGGTGAGTATGGGTTCCATCTGATCCTGGGTCAATACGACCCTAGATGTCAGCTGAGAGCTATTATTAGGTTGGTGGGAAGATTGGAGAATGTGTTTGTTCAGATTTAAAGACTTGGAGCAGAGACTGTGAGAACTGGAGTTCAGTAGGTGTTGGGCAAGGAGAGCCCAGATACAGGGACTGTGGCGTGAGACTCACCAAGGAATTGTGTTGGCAACTGGGGAAGACTGGGGATGTCAGCAATAAAGTTAGCTGCAGCTGGTGAGTTCAGGAGGCAAGATAAGTGTGCTTACTGTGTCTTTGTAATTTAGATTTAATGCTTTCCCCTCCATTCGTTACTGGTCTTTCTTCCTTTGATTAAGTTCAATTAACTATCTACTTTTTGCTTGGCTGTGGGGATACTAAGATAAATCAGACATCATCTATGCCCTTGAGGAACACAGAGATAAACACACATAAAACAGATTGTTTTGATAAAACATGGGTATTCTGCTGAGAATGTCATGCCCAGGTGCCACTTGAGGGAGTAGTGTGGGTTGTTAAGAATTACTTCCTTGGGGAAGCCGGGATGGCTCAGTGGGTTAAGTGCTCACTTTGCAGCGCCGGGGACCAAGGATCGAATCCCGGCCCCAGCCCGTGCGGACCCATATGCTGAACTGGGAGCTCCCCCAGTTCAGTTCTCTCTCTGTCTCTGTATCTCTCTCTCTCTCTCTCTCTTTCTCTTTCTCTCTGTCAAAAACAATAAAGAAAACAAAAAAACAAAGAAATTACTTTCTAGCTGTGATGCCACCTGAGTTAGGTCTTGAGAGATATTAGGAAGAAAATGAGTAAAGGGAGAGGGCTGGCCAGGGAGACAGAATATCGTAGGAAAACCCAAAGAGGCCTAAAATAACAAATTGATTTGAAAGAAATGAAAGTTTCTGACATTATTGGGACATAAATTTCAAGGGGCAAATTATTTGGATTTGAAGCAAGGTTCAGATTACCAAGGTTCATGTAGAACTCATTGAGTACCTAGGAGTCTTATCGTTTCAATGGTGAGTAGACATTGAGATATTTCATCTCTATATCGGCAGTTTTTGTTAATGGAATACAATCAGGGCATTCAACATAGAGACTGCTGACTTGTCATGAAAACTGTAGTATAAGGAGAAACATGAAAGATGCTGTGTATTCCACTAAACATATCCAAAGGTATTGTTTTTCTTGAGATTATGAAAGCTAGGATTATATTTTGCACATTCTTCTAGCTTCTGCTTCAAAATTATAAGAGGGTTGTCTGAAAAGGATCAAACCATGTCATATGAAAACGAGAGGCATTTATGGGTGTATTTTTTTCCCTCAGACAGCCCTCATATATCTTTTTACTTTCAAACCTGTTTTTCTCATTGTTCTGGGCTTTGTTTTACCTATGTGAATTAAAAGGCAACATTTTCTTTGTGGGAGGGGGTGGGAATCCACCCTCGGTTCTGAATGAGTCACTTCTTATCCGTTTACTTTTTTAAATCTCTTCACTTTTGGGTCAGCCTCACTGGATGATGAAAGGCACTCTGAACTTTTAAAACAGAAGGGACTCTTTTTTAGAAATTTCTCTTGTTTATATTAATGTTTTATTCTTAATGTTTCACTCCTTCTTGTGACTCTTTCCATTCTCAACTGTCACGGCCTTTTGCTTTGGTAATAAATAAAGAATGAAAGGCAAAACAAAACAACTTGCCATGGTGGCTGACAACGATAAGTCTACAGGGAGATTTTTCAGAAACCTCAGAAAAGAGACTCCATGGTTTCTCAGCCCACAAGTTTCAGCTGCCCTGGGAACAATGGCTCTCCTGCCTACCTCCAAAGGACAAGACGAGACATGGGCCTTGTTTTTCCTTTCTTTTCCAAACTTCAAACTTGAGCAAACAATCTTTACTGAACCCACATGGAAAACTTGCAAACACAAACACATTCCTTCTCTCCTATTAGTGCTGGGATGAAAAGCAAACTTCAAATTAGTTAACGTTCATGTAGTTAAGTGGTTCCCTGTTGACTGGGAGAATGTAGATGGGGAAGCGGACTTAGAGAGGGGCTTTCACCATCAGGCCAAGAGCAGAATGAAAGCCAAAATCACTCAAATTGCAGGAGAAAGTTAAAAAAAATAAAAAAAAATTTAAAAAAAGCATAAAAAAATCACATAGGTGGTCAAGAACATTGCCTGTGTTGTGTGCTAGAGTTTCCACTTTGCAGGGCACATCAAAGTGGCACTGTGAAAAATGAAGGAAGACTTTTGGGACAGGGCCCTCCTGCTCCTTGTCATGGTCTATGAATATTTATAGAGCAGCTCTTTAAAGGGTGCTTGGCGCCACCACACTGTTTTATTGTTTGGCAGATTGGAAATTCATTCCAAGCTGACTCCTTGGCCCTCTGAAAAGAATGCCTGGGCTTCCAACAATGAGGTGGCCATGCCATTCCTATTGGAAGACTCAACCCTCTTGTTCCATGGGCAGGAATGTCTGCAAACAGTTGTGACTTGAACTTGTTGGGAACTGAACAGTCCTTACAGCAAAGACTCTTGGAAAAGTGTCAGCTGGTTGGCTGGAGTTCGGTTATTTCTACCCCTCATACCTGTAGTGAAGTATTTGAGGAAAATTCATTATGAAACTTCATTGGTAATTAAAAAGTAAAAACAAAAAGAATATATAAAATATTTTGAATAATTTGGAAGCTGGGTTAGAGGTCATAAGTTGAGTCAACCTTTGGTTTAGTGCAGTATCAGCAGCCAGTAGTTTGATTTAATGAATTAAACTATTGGCTCCTTCTCTAATGAATCACTACGTATCCTGAAATATCACTGTTAGATCCCAGATATTATAGGTATATTACCAATGGGGCCAAAGAGTGTCAATTAACAGATTCCAAGGGTTATGTAACTGGGTGTTTAAACTTTCTGAAATTCTAGGTAAATTTCATGTATGTGTCTGTGCATGTACATGTGTACGTGTGCATATTTGCACTTTTCTCAAAGGGAAGATTCTTTGCTTTCATCAAATTTCAGAGGGATTTGTAAGTCCTAAATCAAGCTTGTTTAACCTGTGGCCCACGTGCCACATGTAGCCCACGTGCCACATGTAGCCCAACACAAATTTGTAAACTTTCTTAAAACATTGAGGGGTTTTTTTGCATTTCTTTCCTTCCTTCCTTCCTTCCTTCCTTCCTTCCTTCCTTCCTTCCTTCCTTCCTTCCTTTCTACGGTCACCAGTTATCATTAATGTTCATGTATTTTATGTGTGGCCCAACACAATTCTTCTTCCAATGTGGTCCAGGGTAGCCAAAATCTTGGACACCCCTTACCTATATATTAAGAACCACTGTTAAAATGTTAGAATAGAAGACTTCACAAATATCTGGCCCAGTGTTTTTCAATGGACTTTTCTGTGCTCAAATTTCAGTGTTCGTGAGATTTACCTGAGATGCTTGTTTAACTGAAGATTCCTGAGTACCACATCTAGATAAGCTGAGCAGATCTTGTGGGTAGGGCTTTGAGTTCTACTTTTCATAAGATCATCAGCCACATCCACAGACCAAAATCATCCTTTGAATGTCCAGTGAATTTAAAAATAAACAAAACAAAACAAAAAACACCATGGAAGTCACCTGACATAATTCAACCCCTTCATGTTACAAAAGAGGAAACCAAAACCCAGAGAGAGAAAGTAATTTTGCTGTTAGATGGCAGGATCAAAACAAGAACTTCCTGATTCCTTGTCCAGGCCTTTCTCATCATGGCTGATTCTCCTTAAAGCCATGTATTGAAATGAAAACACCAAATACTTTTTAGGGGAAGCTGGGATGGCTCTGCAGGCTAAGCACTTGCCTTGCAGCCCTGGGGACCGAGGATCAAATCCCAGCCCTGGCCCGTGTGGCCCCATATGCTGAACTGGGGAGTGCTTCCCATGTGGGAGCCCTCCAGCCCAGCTCCTGCCCTGTGTGGCCCCCGCCCACCCGCGTGGAATGAAACCATGTCGAAAACTGATGATGTGTAACTACGGAGACTGCTCTGGGACCTCCCCACTCTCTCTGTCTCTGTCAAAAACAAAAACAAAAAAAGAATTAAAAACAAATACTTTTAGCATATTATCTAGGAAAAAAGATAGGAAGCATTTAAGCTTTCTTATCCAGCTGGTAAGGAAGACTGCCTGCTGTGGAAGAAGACAATTGGGTGATCAGGGAGGCCTGGGTGAGAGGGTCTTAGGAGCCTGATAAAAGTTTAAAGGCACCTGGAGTGCATGTGACTGAAAATAGCTTCACCAGTCTGTCCAGTGCCAGACTGGCCACCCAAGAGACATTATTGCCTCCATGATGATCCCAGGAAAATAATTTAGTGTTAGACCACCCTGCAAGTGCTTCTATTCATCTACAAATACAAAGCTTTTCTTTGGTTTGAGTATTATCTGGTAATGAATGGCTTCAAGATGATTCTTCAGACTTGACTTTAGGATTTCGCATATGGTATAAAAGTTTAGTTCAATTTAAAAGTCAGGAGGGGTACACTTAGCACATTCTTTGTGGAGTTTAGAATTGTATTCATTTAGGAAGGTGAACTTTAAGAATTTTCAAAGCTCAGTAAAGGTAAATCTGGGAGGTGATATAAATTCACGAGGCTAACAGGAGTTGACAAACCAGTCTGAAAAAGTTTTCCAACTTCTCTCATGATTCCTGATGCTGCTGTATTCTGACTTATGAAATGTTTCTTTTCTTTGTTCTCAGATTCCATTTTGGGTTTTGGCCAGTATTGAGAACTAGAAATTTCAAGGCTGGTTTACAAAGCTATCAAATAACTCTTAAGAAAATAACTTCAGGAGCTGTTACAATGAAACACGTAGTGAAGTGCTGTTTATCTAGGATATAAATAATCAACCCATTAAAAAAACAGAATTATATTTTATTCAGTTTTGTGTAATGACTATTGAAGTTCAGAGTCCTGACTTTGAGGCTCTGCAGAATCCTAACATGTCTAACTCATCAAAGGACTCCCTGACAATCAGTGTTGTTTAGGGCCATGTACACGTTGTTGTATCTCGTGTCATTGAGGTTCCAGCATGGAGGTGTTAGCATGGACATGTCCAGCCAATTCTGACATGGCAGAGTTTGTCCTAAGACCTGGAGGAATGGGTCCACTGTTGCTCTGTTTTTACGAGAAAACAAGAAAGTAGTTGGACCGAAAAGCCCAAACAGCACCATACCAGATTCTGAAGCTTTCCACCCTGATTGGAGGGAGTTGAGTGTATAGGTTTGTGGGGCAAATAAGACTATTAAAGAAGACAGACTGTTGGCATTATCCTGGGGCAGCCATCTGAAGTTAGTCCCTTCTGGGGGCATTGCCATGTGTTCAAGAAGTTGGGGCAATGTCCTGGGTAGCTGATGTTGATGACCCCTCCAGACTGACTTTCTACCCTTTCCCTACCCTGCTCTGAACCCCAGAGGTGACCTTGGGCTCCCCTGTCCTCTGGCTTCTGGTTGGGTGTGGTTGGGGCATTAACAGGAGACCAATAGAAGGGAGCAGAAGTGAGGTTGTAATTATCACTCTGGTTCCCATTACATCCTCAGGCTTAGAGCGGGAGGTGGGGGTGGGGGTTAAAGACCATAGCTATGACAGTTATCCTCCATTCTGCTCTTTCTGTCTTTTGGGGAAACTTCATGGCTCTCTTACCTTGCCCCTTCAGGTTGGGGGTGGATGGGTGATAGTGATCCACTGTCACTTTCCTTGGGGTAGCTCACTGTCCCATGTAATGTCACTATAGTCTCTCCATAACTCACTCAGGAATCCTTTTCTTAAACGCACCAATTTTCCCAGTTTGACTGTTACCTGCTTCCTGCTGGGACCCTGACTGATAGAGGTATGGAATAATGAGCTGGTGAGATGAAGCTGGTATCATGAGCAGTTTTGGCAGACACTGTACCTTAAATGGACAGGAAGAAGCACTTTCTGGAGCTGTGTACCCTCTGACATTGACATTAGCACGTGATTTCTCTAAGCCCCTACCGGAAGTAGTTAGGGCATTGTCATATCCATCTACTGTGGTCTGTATAGATAAAATAGTTTGCTCAAATAAAAGCACCCTAGACATAAATTTCAGGCCCCTGAAACAACAACACTCTTTTTGGAACACTTTTCATCACCTTCTACTTGCCTGCTTCACTCAGATCCCATTCTTTCAGGCCCCTCAGCTTTCTCAACCTCTCCTTCTGCGTCGCCATTACAATGCAAGTGTTATTCTTAGCTTATCTTTTGATTAAAGACTGTTTGGACCAATACCCTTTGTTGACCTTGGCACATTTCTGGCACACTGTAACAGCTATTAATAGTTAGTATTTGTTGTACTCTTGCTATGATCAGGCATTTTGATGAATGCTTTATATCCTTGATCTCATTTTACGCACACTACAATATTACAATGTGTGTATTATTATTATTGTCCCTATTTTACAGATGAGGAAGCTGAGGATTTAAAAAGTCACATGACTAATAAGTGGCAGAGCTAGAACCTAAACTTAAATCAGCCCATGCTGGTAAACTCTATGTAATATTTACCATTTGGCTCTCTACAGTGTTACTGCAGGAAAACAAAACAAAACAAAACAAAACTCAGGCCTTTTATCTTTAACTGGTTGAGTTTATTCTTAAGGGGCTATATTCAAAGACCTCTCTATAACCACTGAGTACAACATACTAAAAGCAATCATAAATGTGAGAAAATGGGTAAGGGTGACAGTTTTGCTAATTTTCTTGGACTGTCATAACAAATACCATCCACTGGGTGGCTTACATAGAAATTTACTTTCTCACAGTTCTGGAGGCTGGAAGTCCAAGATCCAGGTCTCAGCAGGGTTGATTTTTTTTGAACCTCTCTCTGTGGCTTGCAGATATCGACCTTCTTCCTGAGTTGGTACATGGTCCTTCCTCTGTGTGTGTCTGTGTCAAAGACAAACAGGAACTTGAAAATAGCAAAAGTGACTCATCATGTACCAAGGAGTCTCAGTAAGATTAACAGCTGACTCCTCAAAGCTATGAAAGCCAGAAGGTAGTTGAATGACATATTCAAACTACTAAAAAAATATAAAAGAAAAAGAATTAAAAGAAAATGCTATGAGCAATTTTAAACCAAAAAAATTAGATTACCGAGATGAAATGTACAAATTCATATTAAGACACAAGCTACCAAAATCCTCACCATAACTTTTAAGGCCCTTTCTGGAATTGTCCTTGCCTAGCAGCCTCATCTATCATTGCAGCTCCTTTTATTTACTATATCTCAGTCACCCTGGCTCTCATGCACTTCTGAAATTAATAAGTGCACAGTGTTCTACTCCTTTAACCTGTTAATTATTGTCTTTTATCTTTGAGGACTCAGTTTAAATGCTCTTTCCACAAAGACATTTTTTTGAACCTCTTATATTAATAATAAGTACTTGTTACTAACTGCTTTACTGAAGAAAATTTATCTCACAATACCTTTCCCTTAAATACTAAGTAGGCTACTCGGTAGGCTTTTAACCTAGTTTTCAATCAGTTCTGTGTTCCAACAACCATGTCCAACGTTTTTTCCTAGATGACATTTTCAAGGCTGATTTAGGTTTGCTTCTGAGTTCCCAAGGAAATCACTCTCAAATTAATAGCATATTTCTTGAGGTCAGTTGAAATCAGAGACTTGGGTGGTAAAGCTGCATACCCTTAATCTGCTCATCTCTCCAGAGCTCTGTCTAAATTAGCCACTATCCTTCAAAACCTTGTAGATCTCATCTATTATGGTTTGAAGGTCTAAAAAGGGATTTCTTTTTTAGAGCATCCAAAATTTGAGAGTCTCAATATTTTCTTACTGTTTAACAACTATCCAGTTATGTATCTATTTTTATTTTTCTAGTAGCCAATTTACATGATCATTCTCAATCTTTCCAACTACACCCCCTAGAACAGTTTTTCAACCTCAGCATGACTGATATTTTAGGTCAAATAATTATTTTTTGCAAAGGTCTACCCTAAACATGATTAGATGTTTAGCAGCATCTACCTTTAGCAACACCTTCTACCTTCATCTTGTTGCTATTTCTTATTTTCTATGTACATTGAATAATTCTTATATCTATTGTATTTTACACGTTAATCCTGAATTATGAAGTTCTTTCTGTATCCCATCTCACACAATGGAAAGAGAAGTATTACCCTTTAGCTTAATCCTATCCAGTTTAAAGCCTTTGTAATATTGTACTTCATTTTTTAAGGCTTCTGACCAGTAAATTGCGTACTTCCGAAAAGGACCATCTAAGCCCCATGGCTACCATTCAACAGTAAATCAGCCAATTCCCTAATACTAGACAAGTATGTAAGGACTATTCAAACATAATAAAACCATTTCCCCTTCAAGAGAGTACTTAAGGGATGCTCACCTATTTTTGCTCCTTTCATATGATGTTGCTGCTTTCCCATATGAACTAAGATTAAGTCTGCACGATGGGTTAAGCTCTTGTAACTGAGACCAAACTGAACCCAGATGTGAATTGGGAAAGGGGGCCAAATTTGCTTTTGGTCTTGGCAGTGCCAAAGGGTCATTTTTTAATTTTGTTTTGATTTTTCAAAGCTTTACAGTACCTAGTAATTTAGGTTGAAAAATCTTAAATTTGAGTGTTCATTAGCAATTCTCTGATAATTACTTTGCCATCTATTTTCCAATGGACAAAAAAACAAATTATTTCTTTTTTTTTGGTCTTCCTTCTGAAAAGTACTTGTGGTATGTGTGTTTGTACTACATAGATACTGAATAGCTAGATTTCAGATCATTGAGCTGGCTTTACTGAGCACTCTTTGAAACAGGGAAGAAATTGAGATGTCATTGGTGAGTAATTCTGAAGCACAGATAACTCAATGGGTCTTATGATCTGTATAATTTTGAAAGATATGAGTAAAAATACCCCTGTGGAGAAACAGAATGGATGAAGCAAATATTTGATGTGGTAAAATAGATGTAATGACATAAAATTCTTACCTCAGATCTAGTGGCTTAAATTTAGCAACGACTAGTATCTAACTGGTGGGTTCCTAATGCTGGAATGTTTGGAAAAGATGGAGACATAGGTGAAGGCCTACTTGCATTGAGGAGAGAGAGAGACTTTAAGATCAATAAACAGCTCTAAATTGAAACCACTAATGAGCTGCACAGCATGCCTCAGAAATCACAAGTTTATTTTGCTTTGTGAGAAATTAGAGTAACTTGTGGCTGAGGCTGTCAACACACTAGACCACAGTCTTGTGGCAGCCTCTGTTTTTTCTAGTGCCTGAGACGTGTAAAGTTTCAAGAAAAGGGCAGAAGCCCTGCCATCTGAAGCATGCAGTTCCTCAGGTTCATGATGGAAAACCTGAGACATATTATCTAAAGAACCAAGGAAAACCAATTTCTTGATATTCTTCCACACTTCCAACATGTCCCATTAAATATATATATATATATACCCTCTGGCAAAGCTGGTGCTTTGAAAATGAGGAACACAGAATTTCACCCTGACCCTTTCTCTTCTCTATGTGAATTGAGGAATAGCCTTGAGAAGGTTGTGTGTATGTGTGGTGGGGTTTGGGGGCAGTGGGGGCGGGGGTCACGAGAGGAGAGGAAATAAAATGGAATAGAAAAATGTACTTTTCTTTCTCTGGTTGGCACATAGTAAAGACTTGAGTAGCCTTGGGGGTTTGGGGGTTCTTTCATTTTTCTGACTCAAAATTTCTCTTGGAATTGCCATAATTCTTAGCTCTATACTTGGAACAATATGAGTGCCCTCTGGTGGACCAAATGCCGTTTATAAGTTTAGTGTATATGGACTGCACATGTGTAAGCGTGGAGGAAATAAGTCTTATGGTTTTAATGTCCTCATAGAACTTCTGAAATCCCTGTAAAATGAGTTCCTGGTATTCTAGGGTGGTGACGACTATGAAAATGGTTCCATAAAATAAGAGGATGAAAAGCAAGCTGGGGTGGCACTCCAGGTCCAATATTCCAACAAAATAGTGTCTTGGAACTGTACATAATTTGAACCCTGAACAGGGAACTCAAATATCCAAGGGAAGACTAATAACCCTAATTCAAGGTCATCAATGCAAAAGGGATCTCATAACAACCGAGACACTCATGAAACACATTGGGCAATGGCAATGCCTCTAAAGATC
Source organism: Craseonycteris thonglongyai (assembly GCA_004027555.1). Classification (NCBI taxonomy): domain Eukaryota; kingdom Metazoa; phylum Chordata; class Mammalia; order Chiroptera; family Craseonycteridae; genus Craseonycteris; species Craseonycteris thonglongyai. The sequence goes on along the minus strand of PVKE010025800.1, from coordinate 7,456 downwards.
TGTAATGGTTGACGTTTAGGGGTTAAAATTCTTAAAAAGTAAGAATGGAAAACAATACCATATAGGTTATGTAACCCATTCAAATGCCCAACTAATGTGAAGAACTAAACCAAAGCAAGCCTTTAAGAATCATGTCTTGTCATTATTTTTCCAGACACTCTACCCTGTTAGAGGATGATATGTTAAAGGCTGAGGACAGATTCACTGGTTCTGCTTTTGAATCTGGTTCAATTTTTGATTTACTAAAAGGATAGCAATCTGAATTAAGATTCCCTGAATTGACAAATCCCTAGGATTATGGGTGGTAGTATACTGATAAATGTTTAACAACTGCTGCTACAGATAACAAAATCCTGCTTTGTAATATTTGCCAATTTCCTTGGTGTAAATAATCTCACCTAGGTTAATTTTGAGCTATCAACACAATATCACTGAACACCTATGATGGGAAGAGATGCATACCATTAACTGCCACAAACGAGTATGAGGCAGCTCCAGCTTGCCACTACATAAGGGAATTTTACTTATTTTTTCTGTAACTTTGATATTTTGGACCATGAAGGTATATTATTTTTGTATCAAAAAAATTTTTTTAAGTTACTTGACAAGTTGACCTCTACTGAAGAAATTATTGATAATAATATGTCTTCATATTCAGACATGTTCCATACGACACAATTTCCACAATGTTTAATACTCTCTATACAGATTTCAAACTCACTATATTACTGGAATCTTATAAAAACTCTGTAAATAGAATAGATCTACATATGAACACTTGACAGAGGAAGACTACAATGACCATGGGATTGTAGCACTATGTAAAACTGGTCCCAGAATTCTAGTTTTCTAGCTGTTAATCCAGTAATTTCCCTGTTTTATGCAAATATTAAAAAGACAGTTTAAAACTGAAATTAGCGAATTCTAACTGCATTCACAGTTTCATTCAACAGTGTTGACGGTTCAATGTTTTGAACAGAAAGAATTATCTACAACTATCTCTTCAAGAGACTTCTGACTTCACAAAGCAGTTTATACCCATATTACCAGTGCCAGGATCCAAAATGATTACCAAAAACTACCATCCCTGTCTAGCTCCCAGGACCAGAAACAATAGAGTCTACTTACATTTCCAACCCCATCTTACCCTTTGTCACATTCTTTTGTTGGTTCAACCAAAGTGGATAGAGTCTTTGATCATTCATTTCTGCCAATAACCATCTCATCCTTGGGCTTAAGAAACTCAAGTGCCTAGTATAAGTATCTCCAAGAGCACCCCAAACCCCGAGCCACGTAAACATCAGTATCTTAGGACAGTGGCATGAGAACAGACCTTGAACTCAATATCTTTATTTAAATACTGCTTCAGATATTACCTGTGTGACTTTCAGTTAGTCACTCAACCTTCCCCATGTTCTGTTTTCTCTTCCGAAAACAATAGCTACCACGTAGAAAAGTTGAGAACACTAAATAAGGTGGCATTGATTAAGTGCTTATTAAAATGCCTGGCATATTGTAAACATTTAAAAATGGAAACAATAGTAGTAACAATAATAACAATACTTAGGTGAATATCTAGAATTTCATAATAGGTGCTTAATTACTATTAGTTTCTAGGCAAGCAGATGATCAAATAGAAAAATAGCAAAAGAGAGGACAATGCACCTTTCCTTAAACCCCAAACATGAATTCCTATCAGGAACAATTTAATTGCTTTTATATTTTTGTCTATTATATTAGCATTTATTTACTCATTTATATGGTTATGTATATCTCCTTTTTACACTTGAGGAAAATCTCAGGTTAGGTGAATGCAACACTGACTCTGTGGAGATGAGAATTAAAAAAAAAAAAATTCTGATTTTAATCTAATAACACATGAAACTCATTCCTTCCTATCATTTAATATTCTTCTATGACCTCATTCTTGGTTTTACACTTGCATTTTATTAATTTTTCAATTATAGTTAACATTTAATATTATATTAGTTTCAGGTGTATAGAATAGTGGTTAGACATTTATATAACTTATGAGTTGGTCCCCCTGATGTCTCGTACCCATTTGACACCATACATAGTTATTACAACATTATTGACTATATTCCCTATGCTGTACATACTTGACATTCCCATGACTATTTAGTAACTGCCAATTTGTACTTTTGAATCCTTTCAGCTTTTCACCCAGCCCCTCAACTCCACTTCCATCTGGCAACCATCAGTTCGTTCTCTGTATCTATGAGTTTGTTTCTGGTTTGTTTGTTTTAAATAGTCATTCCTAGAGTATTAATTCTTTAAGGATTGGTGGTCAAAACTAAGCAGATAGAAATATGATATATTTATAATTAATTACTTATACATTGCATGACTTCTTAGATGTATTTGTTTAATTAATAATTTCATATTTGTTTCATTCAGTGTGTCATAGTAAGCACTCAATAGTTCATTTCTGGAAAGATTAGAAGATATACAACCATGTATAAAACAAAATAGTTAAATGATTAAATTATACATTATGTGAGTGTGTATGTGAATGTATGGAAGTGAATGCACACAGAATTTAAGTCCAAATTTTCCAGTTACTAAATAAATAAGAGAAACAATTAGTATATTAGTCTGGTTCCAATGAAGAGTGAGAGAAACATGCAAGAATTTTAACAGGGAAAGTTAAAAATAAAGAATTATGAACTCTATTGGAAAGTTAAAGTAGCAAGGCATTGGGTAGTAAGAAATAAAGAAAGGCTCCTAAAGAATATAGGAACAGCATCTATAAGGGGCAGCCACTAGACTGCTAGGACTGGGCTAGAACACCTAAGGAATCTTCCTCCCTTCTCCTAACCCTCCCACCCCAGGCCCGAGAGCCAGACCTGTGGAGAGGGCATGATTACGGTGCTCTGGATTATACGGTTCTCGTGGTGTCTCCATCACCATGGTGCTGACAATATGCCTTTGGAAGTTGACAGAAATCTGTCCTTTAGAGTGCACAGGAAAGCTGTATAAGGGAGCTTGTTTTTCTGGATACAGCTTGAAAAGGAGGCTGGGAAAAGCTGCTGGGAATGGGTCCTTCTGGCTGCCACACCTTGGCAAAGCTATACGTGGCCTGATGTTGAGGTGGCTGCCTAATCTAGGAATGGCCACTGAGGGAGCCGTGTCCCCTTCAGGAGCCTGCTAAGAGAACACAGGAGAACCAGAAGGCAAAACCCCTTCCTTCTGCAATGTCTCGCCAAAGCTCTTTACTGACAAAGCTTAACAACTGGCCATTTGTCAAAGGAACATGTTTAAAGGGCCCAGATATGTCTTTGCATAACAGGCAATGAAGGGTGAATTTGGAGCAGAAAGGCAATATATTGATAAATGAAACAATCATTTATTACATACACATTTTCCACACAATAAAAGCATGCCAGGTACCAAATTCTGAGACATTTTCTCAAGTGCTCTCATAGAAAACTCTCAAAGGAGACATTTAATAATGTAATAATATGATACAAATGACAATGTACTCAATGAAACTCATGCAGAAATGTTAAGTGTTGTCTGTATATGTAACATATACTTATTACGGTATCTTCTTTCTCAACATGTTCATATGAGTTAACCCACAATGGAATTATTCAACTTAAGTCCTATTCATATGTTTGAACTAAAAAGTTTTTATCAGTTATTTTTTGAGATAGCAAATGCCTGAGGCTAGTTGGATTTACCAGTGATGTGATCAATAGGCCTGATGTCTGAGTCAACAAGGTTTATGTTTTCACATCTACATGGATTTCCAGTAGCAAAGAATAGAGCAGCATGATGGAGCAGGAAGAGCTAAAAGGACAAAAACCACTAAAGGACATATCACCACTCTAGTTAAGAATTTTAGAAAAAGCTTATGTGTCCCGTGGTTCTGAGGAGTCAGTGTCCACCAATATAGAAAAGGACATTACATAGTGAATAAAAGAGTCTTGCTACTCTCCATTATTGCAGAGTCAGGAAACTATATTGAATATAATAGTAAATGTTATGCTTTAGGCTTGAAGGTCATGCTCTCTTTATTACAACTGCTCAACTCTTATGTTGTAGCTTGAAAGCAGCCACAGATGGTAGTAAACAAGAGTATAGGTTGTTTAGCTCTGCCTGTTAGATAAATGATGCTATACAACTGTGTTAGCCGTCTGGGGTTTTCTTGCTATACCTTGTCAATGTAGAAGCGTGTCAGTTCTTTCAGTGACTTTTGATAGAGGTCAGCAAAAATTTTCAGTAAAGGGGTAGGTACCAAATATTTTATAATTTGCGAGCCTTATATTGTCCCTGTCTTTTTTGTTTTCTTTCTTTCTTTTTTTTTTCCCCCTCCTCTTCTCATCCTATTCTTCTTAATAACCCGTTTAAAATATAAAAGGCCTTCTCAGCTTGCAGGCCTAACAAAACAGATCAAGGACTGTACTTTTCCTACTCCTCATTTATTAAAGTGGTTTCAAAACTTTTTGTTTTCTATATTAGACATTTTGTTGGCACATTTAAAGGGATTAAATTGCATCTAAGGGTTTTTTGATTGTTCCTCAGTGTGGTGTGGATATTTGAGCAGAATTGTTTGCTGCCTTGACCGCGCTCTCTTATATACTCATAATTCAATTTTCTCATGCTCTGAGAAACACCTAATCTTTCTTGACATTACATAATATCTTTTATGTATTATTACTTATAATTATATGGCATTCTATAGTGCTTAGTCTGACCCACTTAATTTACCATCTTATTGTGGATGTTGCCTTAAAGATATTTATTCTCTGTTGAAGCAAAACATTTTCTTACCTATTGAAAACATTTGGCAGCATGCCTTTGACAGGTTTGCAGTATACACTTCTCCCCTCTATTAAGGTGTGGCAGTATATGAGCTATGTGAACTACTTAACCATATTGCCATTACTGTGCCTGTGGGAAGTTTCACCAGAACAAATTATATTTCCAGGCAGCATTTAACAGAGTGTAGGAAAAAAAAAAGTTTTAGACATTGTTTCAATATCCTCCCAGTCTATTTCACAGGCTATAGTTGCACTGTCCTTGAGGTCAGTATGTGAAGAGCTGATAAGAAAGAGCGTTGAGGGTTATTTAGAGTCTCTTATAACACCAGACTCAAACTACAATCTCACTGTTGCTACAAATAATTCTCCTTAGTTGTGTCAGACTGAGGTTAAGAGTCAAATGAAGGCTAGACAAGAATTCACATGTTGGTTTGATGTAGTCTCACTAGTTTATGATATTTTTTATTTTGTTGCCTTTGTTTTGGGCATTAAATCCAACAAGTCATTGCCAAGACCAATGCCAAGGAGCTTACCCCATATATTTTCTGCTAGTTTTACAGTTTGTCGTCTTACTTTAAGTCTTTAATTGATTTTGAGATGAATTTTGTGTATAGTGTAAGATAGAGTTCCAGTTTTATTCTTTCACAAATGGCTCTCTGCTTTTCTCAACACCGTTACTAAAGAGACTGTCTTTTGCCTATTGTTTATTCTTGACTCCTTTGTCATCAGTTAATTGACCATACCGGTATATACTTTGGCTTACTTCTGGACTTTCAATTCTGTTCCATTGATCTATGGATCTGTGTTTTAGGCCAATACCATACTGTTTTGATTGCTATACCTTTGTAGTACAGCCTGAAATCAGAAAATGTAATACTTCTTTCTTTGTTCTTTTTTCTCAAGATTGCTTGGGTTATTTGGAGTCTTTCATGGTTCTGTATAAATTTTAGGCATTTGTTTTTTATTTCTTTGAAATATGCCATTGGAATTTTGATAAGTGACTATAGTTGATACAATGTATTATATATTTGAAGTTTACTAAGAGTATAACTTAAATGTTCATAAATATGTATGTAGTATATCCATATATGCGTTAATTAAATAGATTAAAGGACTCCTTTCACAGTCTATACATATATCAAATCATGACGTATACTTCAAATATCTTACAATTTTATCTGTCAATTATACCTCAATAAAGCTGAAAAAATTTATAAGTTGGAAATTTCTATTATAACTGGGCTTCTGTCGGTGTAAACTTACCTCCGCTCTTTATTATTTCTTTCATATACAAAACAGAGTTAAAATCCTTTATTTTGCTATGATGATTAAATAAGATAACATATATAGCAAAATACTAGCTGTGTAAGACTGATACCTCTATTAAATACCTTCCCTTGCCAGGAATTTTCATGACATTCTTATTCCCTGTAAAAAAACCTACACTGTCCATTCTCATTTCCTTAAATCTGAGGGAGACAAGAACACATCTGATAATTTATTGTAAAAAATGTATATGTGAGATAATGTCTTAATACATTATCTCTCTCAAGTCATATATTCCAAAGGGAACCTAGAAGTCTGAATTAATGAACATTAATCAAACACAATTGAGTTGATCATATTCAGTACATGGCACACTATCATTAATCATTATATACTTATCTCAAGAACAGGGGAACTATAGCCTGTGAAATAACCTCAGTGGGCATCAAAACAACATCTAAAATTGTTTTTTATTTTGTATTTTTCTATGAATCACTTAATATCCACTTGCTTCCCCTATCCCTCAAAGATACCCACACCAATCTAATCTATGTATTGTGTTTTCTTCTGATTGGGCTTCTATATGTTTATCTGGATATAAGTTTTCCTTGAAAAATATATTTTGTTGTTTCATTAATGAGCTTTTTAAAAGTACAACCCCAACGTATTGTGTTATAAATTTAATTTCGGATTCTTTCGTTTTAAATTTTGAACTTATTGCTTAGCTATATCAGTCTTGGCTAAAATATTGAAATGTGTTATCAGTTCTGAGGGCAACAGCAGATGTGTACGTCACATTTTATTCGTTCATTCCCCTTGATGGACACAGACTAACTCAGAGTTCTGCTTACTATACACAATACTGCAAAGACACCCACCATGGTAGATTACAATGGCTTATCAGTACTAACTGACCTTGTGGAAGATTACTTTTCTCCACTGTGTTGAGCTTAGACTTATTCATGTGAATTACTGTGATTGATGAAACATGAGCAGAAGTGACCTCAATTCCAGGTGGACACATGTGTAGCATGTGCTTTGCCTCTACCTCTGTGACTAGCAGTGCTCTCTCAGCTTGGATTCTGAAGTCAGTGAATACTACGATCAGGGGCATTTTGCCACAGAGGTTTCCAAATAACACAAGTGAAAATAAACCATTGTTATTATAAGTCAATACAATTTGGGAAATGATGGCTACTGTAGCAAAACCTAGATGATCTTGGATATGTCCATGACTCTTTAAATATAACACCAAAGAAACAATCCATGAAAGAGTCAGCTGGATTTCATTAAAATAAAAAACATGTGTTGTGAAAGACAATGTCAAGAAAATAATAAGACAAGCCACAGACTGGGAGAAAATATTTACAAAAGACACATCCAATGAAGGTCTATTACCCAAA
>PVKE010025799.1:0-22765 GCA_004027555.1 Craseonycteris thonglongyai | reverse complement strand
TTTGAAGGAAAAGAAAAAACCAAGACCACAATGACCCATCAGCATGTTTCTCTCCAAGGTAAAGCCCCCGGCTCTCCCGTCAGCGCCTCCAGCAGAAGCGTCTCCGAGGGAGCCTAACGCTGCTACGAGTCACGTGAGCGCCTCTCCTCCGCCACCAACACGAGACTCTTCGCCTCTCTCAGAAAGCCATGCTGATTCATGTTTATGACTGTATAAGGGTTTGTCATTAACCTTATTCATTAGCACTGACACATTGAAGTACATACGTAGACTGTGGTAATTTTTGTCTTAAATGAGTAAAGTATGAATCCTGTTTCCATATTTAAAACATTCTTGTACCCGCATACACGAACATTCCTAGGGGCACATCCTACTTCGCGGTTTTTCAGCTTTCGCGGAAGGTTCTGGTCCCCATTAACCGCGAAAAACGAGGGATCACTGTATATGCAATCCTGCAATGAACATCTTTATGTGTATCTGGTTGATGCAATTATTTTCTCAGGAAAAACTCTTAGAGTATGGAATAGCAAACTGAACATTTTTAAAATTCTCAACATCTGGTTCCAAACTGTGCCCCAGGAAAGCTGTATCAATTTACATTTCCTCTAGCAGTGACATCAAACCTAAGCACTCTACATAAAAAAGAGACGGAAGGAGTAGGTCTGCCATTCTTGCTCATCTTCCTTAAAATAGGTAGGCTTTACAGCAGGCTAGACTAACTAAACTTAGAGTGGAAAAGTCAGCCTAGCTGCCCCAAGCCAGAAACTTTGGAACTGACTCAGGACCAAGTTGAAAGGGTCAATTTCAATAACTCTAAATAACATGCTATTTAAATAACTAAATAACAAACGATGAACATCTGCATTCACAAACTAAGCAGGAAATCAAACAAAGGAAGGACCATCTTGACTACTTTGGGCAGCTATATGAAAAATGACCACTTGGATCTCTCAGCACCCAGAGTGCAGAGTCCCAGAGGAAATGACTGAATTCATAATGTGATGGGTGGGGAGCATGACTGGGCATTCTGCCCAGATCTACCACTCCATAGCTTGTTGCACAGCTAAGGGCTTTGTGATGTTCCAGTTTTTCTTGTGAAAATGCAAAGACAACTCCCTTGGGTAGGGGGAGATCTAAACTTGCTCAGCTAAGACATTAACTGGGATTTGTTTCAGGTCAGAGGAGATGGTTCTATGGCTGGTTCGCTGACTCACCTTAGGCAAGACTCTTCCTCTTTCTGGACCTTCTTAGTTTCCCCAGGTGAACAGGAAATAGTTGACCTGAACTTGGTGAGCCTTGAATCCTGTTTTCCCGGAAGAGGGAAGAAGGGAGGGGTCTGAGTTCTCGAGCACCCGCCATAGCTGAGCACTTTGCACACACAAATGTATTTAATCCTAGCAATGGCTCAGTGAGGAAGTGGACATCTGTGCTTCTTCAGCACCAGTGCCCTATTATTCTACTAGTAGCGTCTTGATTTTCTTTTAGGGAACTATCCCTCACCCACTCTTAGTCCCTGTAATTTAGGAAATGACCCCCCATCCCGTGCATCTAATCACAGGCATGTGCCCAGGCTTGGTGAGTCAGAGCAACTAGGATGGTTTCAGAGCTGAACATGTAACCCAAGCCAGACCAATAGCGGTTAACCCTCATGTTTTTGCTGGAAGTATCAGGAAGGAATTGAGCTCTTTGTCTTGAGGTTGTTCAATTGACCATTTCTTCTTTCCCATAGAATGACCATCCTGTTAATAAAACTGACACAAAGGAAAACGGAGTCAAGAGACAGAGGGAGACAGATTCATGACAACTTCCTTTGAGCTTCTTGGCAAGGACTATGTCTAAATCCAAAATTATTTCCTGAATTTTTCAGTTCTGTACCTTTTTTGGCTGAAGCTGTTTACAATTGGGTTTATGTTACCTGCAACCACAAGGATTGTCACCAAAGTCCTGAATATGCCATAGACATTATTATTCTCATTTTACAGATGAAGAAATTGAAGTTCAGAGAAGCAAAGAAAGCACAGAACTAACAAGTGGCAGAGCAGATATTTTTTCTACCTCTTTTAAATCCGTACCTCTAATCTCCACTCAGGAGCGCAAGTGGTTTTCCCTTTCTCCCTTTCTTCCACAAAACACAGAAGTAGGAACAGGCTTATGGAGCCCAGACTAACTCCGGTTCCAGACCTGGTTCAGCTGTTTCCTAACTGGCTGATCTTGGAATGAGTTACTAACAGTATACTCTGGACAATTGTCTTCACCAATTTATGGTTCAGTTTTCTCATTTGCAAAATAGGATGACAATAGTATCTACCTCACAGTTGTATTAGATTGTGTAATGCTCTTAAATCAGAGGCTGGCACACAGTAACTATGACATAGGACTACCGGTAGCTATTATTTGTCTTCTGCTGCCTGTATCTTTTATGAAGTGGGCTAACTCCTCTATACCCTGCACACCCAGGATATGGCCTGAGTTATGTCATGGTCCATCAGTTCCAAATGCCACAGCAAAACATACATACCCTGGTCACAAGGGATTTCAAATAATGTCTGACATTCTGTTTCAAAAATGCTGATGTTTCCAAAATTTTTGATCACTGTGGGTGAGGAGGCCTACAATCCACCTAGGAAGTGAAACTTCAGAGAGGAATTCCAAATAACTAAGCCTTTGCTGAATTGCAGAAAGGAGAGAGATGGGGAATGGAAGTGGTTCCAGCCATTGCCAAGACTCCTCCCCCCCCCCCCCTTAGTCTCACAGCTGTAGAGAGCAGAAATGCATTTCCCTTAGAGTTTATAATAGTTGCTACCTCAGTGCTACTCAGTTCCATAAGGGGTGTTTGTCTGGTAAAGTGTAAAATATGAAGGCGTTAGAGAATCACCAGGAAATGGGAGAGGGGCTTACTGTAGATTCAGAATGAGTCCTGGTTGTGGGCTTATGCTAATGTACAGGGGCTGGTCAGAGGACAAATGGGAATCCCTTACCTGTCTGATTCATAAAGGTCAGAGCTGGTTCCCAGGATAGTAACATAGCCTGTCAGCTATCCTGAATCTAAACTCTCCTATCTCTGGGCATCCCCATCAGCCTTTTAATCCCCATGTTGTAGCCAGGCTCAGTGGCTGATGAGCTACCATTAATGAAGCACTTGCTAAGTCTCTGACTTAAATAACCTCATGGAACTTTCCAGGAACCCTATTGAGATGAAGATTATAGCTCAGTAATGATGACCTTGGACCTTGTAGCCAGGCTGCATAGGATGGATTCTCAGTCACTAACTGTGTAATCTTGAGCAAATTACTCAACCTCCCTGTACCCAGTTTCTCGGTAAAATAGAGATACTAACAGTTCCTCCTTATTCAGGCTGTTGTGAGGATTAAATTAGTAGGTACCTGCAACACTGAGAAGAATGCACAGCACAATGACAGCTGTTTTTATTAACCTTCATTTGATAGATGTAAACCCTGAGGGCAGAAAGAAGGGTCACCCACACACCATACACAGCTTGTGACATATGTCTTTAAACTAGCTCTATGTGATCCCACAACCACTGAGTTGAATTACCCTCTACTCAGAGGAGGTAAAAATACCCTCCATGAGGCCCCACACCCCCACACCCTAGACCACACATCCCAGTTCTCTCTTTCTCAAACACCCCCTTTCTCTCTGAACTTGGGTGCCTCTTCAGAAGTGCTGAGATAAGATCTGAAGCCATAACTGGTTAGTGGTTCAAATGGAGTTTTCCTGACACTGAGGAGAGGGAAAAACTGCTTCTCTCCCCCAGCTCTGGAAATAAAGGCAGTGAGTAAGAATTCGCAAGCTCCCATTGTCAGAGGGCAGAGGCTGCTGGGGCCTGTTGAAGAACCACACCCTACCCTCACCCTTGCAACCCCCATGGCCCCAGGTCCTGCTCAGGTTGTGTTTTGAAACTTCAGCTCCTCTGGAAGGTCTAGGGTGAAACAGATGAGGGGTGTTGCGTTCTAGATCTTGGGGTTCTCTAGCTCCCCCATGAAACCTCTAGGGCAAGATCCCTGTTAGTCAATCTTAATCTTTTCATGTCTGCCTGGCTTTGGCTATCTTTTTTCTATTTTGGCCTCTCTAGCAGGGATAAGGGGAGGTGGGCTATCACTATATGTGTTTGTCTATCAGTCGGTCTGTGGTCAACTTTTCCCCCACATCATCTCATCTCTGTTTTCATCTCTACTTCTTTATCTTGACTTATCTACTTCTGTCTGCTTGCCCTTAGTTCTCACCAAGGTTCTGGCCCTTCTTTCTCCTCTCTCTGCTAACCCAAGGAGCCGCCCCACCGCTCAGAGCCCGAGGCTGGGGTACTCTGAAGGAGCTGTTCTAACCCTGGCACAGGTAAATGTCGCGCCCATGGCGCCCCCCCCCACCCCCCCCCAGCGCCCTCTCCCGGCGTGGGGCAGCCCTTGGAGCGCAGAGTGGGAGGCCCAGACACTGCAGGCAGACGGGTCCCGGGTCTCCGCCGCCATCTCCCGCTGCCCCCCTCGGCGCGGCTCCGCCCCCGGCGCCTCGCCTCTCCAGTCCGCTCCTTTGGCGCCCCCGCAGCCTCAGCCGCTGCAGCTGCCGAGCACCAAGCATCCTGGGCTGCTGCGGCCGCCAAGCCACCAAACTTTCCTGGGAGCCGGCGCCGGTGAGTCGCAGCAGGGCGCAGACAGGGGCGGGAGCGGGACTGCAGCAGCGGCCGAGGCTATACGCTGGCTCGGGTGGGTCTGGGCATCCCCGCGGAGCGACAGAGACCCTCTGGAGCAGGCGGGCGTGGGGTAGACGCGCGTGGGCGTTCTCGGTATGTGGGCTGCTTAGGTAGGGTCTCCAAGTGCGGCTTGCTCCTTGGCACCCTCTCGGAGACTCAGCCCTGGCCCCAGCGCCCCGACATGCAGACACCTGTGGCTTCCCCGGGGTTGGCCAAGGTGCACGCCCAGCGCCCCGGCCCCCCAGGCTCCCACGCAGACAGGACGACTCTCCAGCTCTCCTAGAGCTGCCCCGGCTCAACTTGGAGTTTGATGCTAACCGTAGCCTAAGCCCATCCATTGAATGCGTTCTCAGTGCCAGGCGCTGAGCATTCATGATTGCTTTTGACTCTCCCTGTCATTTGATGAACCAGGTACTATTATCACAACCATTTCACAGAGGAGGAAACTAAGGCTCAGAAAGGGAACGCTGTGCCCAAGAGCACCAGCGAGTCCAGGAGAGAGCCAGGATTTTGAGCCTGAGTGGGCCTGACCCCAAACTACTTCACCATGTGAGGGCAAGCCCCAGGGGTTGGGTGTGGGAATTGGCAAGACCACCGCCCGCGGTCTCCAGCAGCCTGGCTACAAGCCGGGGAGCCGCGGACCACATCCTCCTCATTTGTCTTTGCTGAGGACCCTTTGGGAGAAACAGGTGGCCATTACCGTCAGGGAGTGGATTTGGGTGGTAGAAGTGCATAGGGGCTGCTCGTTCAGGGCAAGAATGAGAAAGCACCAAATTCTGGAAGTTGCTCTTCATTTTTCTGGAAGGAGCCAAGCAAGTCAGGAGCAGGAGCTGGCGCACAGCAGTTTTTCACAGAAGCTACTTTCCCAGCCTGGGTGATTACCTCCTTTGTCTTCCCACCCTCCCCCAAGAAGACCGCACCTGGAATCCCCGAGTCTCTGAGGTGTTCGCTCTGCCTGGTAGCGTAGACATGCGCCAGGCAGGGTCGCTGTCCTCTGGCAGGGGGCTCCCACCTCAGACCTGGCACCCGACCGGAAGGGGCAGCGTTAGGAGTAGGGTGATCATTGTCCCCTGGCGGGGATGTGCTTTGGGAACTCATTCTGTGATGAAGATGAGCCCCTGTGACTGGAGCATAGATGGGGTCCATCTCCGGAGCATGGAAGAGAGGAGAGCTGGGAGTCTGATAGGGAGGGGCTTGAATCCCCCAATCTTGTTTTTTATCTTGGAGGCAAGCAGGAACCAGCAGAGACTGGGAGAGTGGGAGGCATGATCAGAGGGAGTATCATTAAATCCCATTTAGTTCTCACAGCAGCCTTGCAAGGTAGGCACTATTGTTACTAGCCTCATTAGATAGTCTCTGAGGCTCAGAGAGGTCAAGTAACTTGCATAAGGTTGCCCAGCTGGTCTATGGCAGAGTTAGAATTTGAACATGGCTGTTACCTTACTCCTTCCAGATTATCAGTGAAATTCGGGCTGCAGTTGGGACCTCAGGTCCCTCCTGCTTGTGGCTGGCAGCAACAAAAGTGAAGAGTTGTGAGATGCCAGGTACCTAATGTTCCTGCACCTCTCTCCTTTCTCTGTTAGGTGTCCTGTCACTCACAGGAACCCATGACATCTCCCATGTAAATAATCTGTTCTCTTCAGGGTTTGCTACACTTTCACAGTCAAACTCAAGGCTGCCTGAGGGTTCCTGCTGTCTCTAGACATATTTCCCCACGGTGTTGGAAGAGTCTGTAGGGAAGCCTGGTACCATTTTCAAGTGTGACAGAGTTCTTTCAAGGTGGGAGATGGCTCAGCACTGCCTGTCTGTGATTTCAGAGCTGGGTGGATGCTGGAGTCGCCTTCCCAGGACCCTGTTAGCCCAGAGGAGTTCGGGACATCCAGGGCTGGGAGTGGTCTCTTCTGACCCTCAGTGAAGTGTCCTCCTCTTTGACTCTCAGAATTTCATGTTTGCACTTTTCTTCTCACAATCAAGAAGTGCCTGGTGGAAATGGTGTGGCTTTTCCATAACAAAGAGGAGGCATAGCAAATAGATCAAATGATTGGATTCTGGGGCTGACTTGGGCAAGTTGCTACGCCTCTCTGTTCCTTGGGTTCCCGTTTTCAGAATAGGAGTCTTTCTAACACCTTTCTCACTGGTTGGTGAGAGAATTGTGTTCATGAGCATAAAGCACCAGAACAGCGCCATGAAATGCATAAAAGTGCTATTTAAACATTAGTTGTCCTTAGTGTTACTTTGAAGGCCAAAGAGGCTACCGGTACCTTTGTATCTTGGCTCCCACCTGAAAGCCTCTTGCTTTTTCCTCTTTAAAGTGAGAGTAGCTTTTGTGTTAGATATAAACGTGCCCCAGAAGTCTTAATGCAGTTTCAAGTTTTAAAGAGGCTAAAAACCGACATCTCCATGCAGATTTATGTAAACTTCCGGTGCTCTATTAGGTATTCAAATGCTGGGCATTACCACATTTATCACACTTATAGCTAACTTCACTCCTTCATGCTGTAGCTTGAACTTCATGCTCTGGCTTGGATCTGAGGGGCATGGATTTGGGGTAGTTTTCTGGCTTGTGTGGGTAGAAAGAAGGCTCTTCCTATCTCCCAGCCTGGTTTTCTCTTCTCAGATCCCCAAGGGACAAGTGTGGGCCTGTTGGTGGGTGTGGGATGTCAGAGGCCAGGTTCGAAGTTTATGTCATACGGTCTACCTATAACTGTCCTGTCCTCACCAAGGTAAATGTGTCTACAGAACACACCACGCCAACTGCCTTTCAGATTGTCCTACTGATGGGATATTTTGTGCACTTTCAGGGTAAAATGGACACATCAGAGTTCTGAAAAATTTCCCCCTTAAAAACAGAATGGTGGGGTAAAAAAAAAGAAAGAAAGAAAAAAAGTCAGGGTTAGAACCCCAGTCTTGGCCCTTTGGGTTGAATGACCTTGGGCATCAGTTTCCTCATCTGCAAGTGGCCATTAATTATATTTTCCAGTGTCTGTTTCTCAGTGATTAATGCCAGGATAGAAAAACAGAAAAGAAGGGGAAAAAAGCAGATAGTATAAATGGCAAAGAATTACATGCAATTGCAAGTAATTCTTACTAGCATTCAGGCTGGGCATTAGCTATAATTACTCCTTATCCGAGACATTTTATCTGAAAGGTGTACCTGGCAGAGGATCATTCAAGCCCCGGTCACCTGCTGCCCTCCCTTTGACAGTGACGCTGAGCATTTCTGAATTGCGGGATGTAATTATAATAAAGCTCCCGTATCTTATTTATACGTGACTCACTTCAGCCATTAATGGTCTCAGAGGACTCAAGCACACACCCATTGGGAACAATGCCACCGATGCTGTGGGAGGCGAGGCCAGGATGCCTCTCTTATGCATTCATTTTCCCTGCTGTAATTGTCTAGTGATAATGCACGAGGATCACATGGGCCAGGATTGAAGCTGGCAGCTTTCCATTTGTGAAGCAGTTTGGATAGCAAGGCCCATTGAAATGTGATGCTGCCAGCAGAATGGATGTTAGACATCATTACATCACAACAGAGAGGGTGGAGCAGAGCAGTTTGAGGAAGGCATCTCCAGGGAGTGCTATAAAGGCATGGACTCTAGTGTTCAACAGACCAGAATCTGAATCTGGTTCTGCCAGCTTGTTAGCTGAGGTATGATTTTTGGCAATCTACTTAACTAGACCCTCAGCTGTGATAGAGCCGGAACTATGTCCATCTTATTCACCAGGTATTCACGGCTCCTAGCACTTAGAAGGGCCTCATGAATGCCGACTAAATAAATGACTATATGACAGTTGCTTGAGTCTCAGCTTTCTCATCTGTAAAATGGGGCAAATACAGCACCTGCCTTGAAGGTTGTTGTGAGGATTAAATGAGGACATGTTACCCACAGACTAAGTGCTCAGCACTGCCCTTAATGACAAATTGATGAGCAGAAGCAAGGATACAGCTGGCCTAACCTGGAAGAGAAAACTTCTCCCCCATCTTCAGACCAAAATGGGGTAAGAATCCCTATATTTAGAAAGCACTCTACAAAGGGTTTTCACATCCATTGGCTCCTAATAACTAGACAGAATGGCTATTCCTGTTTTACAGGTGAGAAAACTGAGGTTCAGAGGGGTTAGTGGAATACCCAGAGTCATACAATTTAGAAGCAACCAGAGGTGGAATAAATTATAAAAGCCCAGGTTGCTCTGGTCTGCTGCTGGCTGTTACCGCTGAGCTCTCTGTTGCCCCCACAGAGGGTGGAAGGTGTAGTATTTAGTCTTCCATGAGCAGGGTATCTCTTCTCACTACAGGATCTTTACCTTCTATATATAAATTATATATATATATATATATATACATATATATATATATGTATATATATGTATATGTGTGTGTGTGTGTGTGTGTGTGTGTATGGTACCTCGGTTCACGAACGCTTCTGTTCATGAACAACTCGGTTCACGAACAGAAAAGTTCATCAAAATATGCTCCAGTTCACGAACAGGAGCCACGGCCATTTTAATGCTATTTCCTGGCTGTCACATGGTTGTGACTTCCTGTAGGAAGATCGTGGAGAGAGACACAGAAAAAAGTACACTGTGAGTACTTTCAGTGACTTTTTTTGATTTTTGTTGTGCTCTTTCTACATTACTATACTGTACTAATGTGTATTGTTAATTTGTTTCATATTTTTTGTGCTTCAAAAACCAAAAAAAAAGGTCAGAACGGATTAACCGGATTTACATTGAACCCTATGGGAAACTGTGCCTCGGTTCACAACCAATTCGGTTTGCGACCAGAGTCAGTTCACGAATTAAGTTCGTGAACCGAGGTACCACTGTATATATATATATATACACACACACACATACATACATACATACATACATATATATATATAATTTATGTTATAAATTATATATATATAATTTATGTTATGCTGTATTAGTTACAATTTGCATTTTGCATATTGATTTAGTATCCAGAAATCTTGCTTAACCCTCTTACTAATTCAAAAAAATGTAAATTTTTTGGGGAACACTATGTATATAATTGTAGGAGGTACAAATCACAGTTTTGTTTCTTCCTTTCCAATCCTTTTGTTCCTTCTTTTTTTTTTTCCTTTTTCTTTTTCCTTTTTATTCTTGCCTTACTGCAGGATAGTGGGCATCTTGCCTTTTGCAGTTCTTAGGGAGGAGCTGTCCACATTTGACAATTAGGTATAAAGTTTATTCTAGGATTTGGTAGATCATCTTTATCAGATTAAAGAAGTTCCTTTCTATTCCAAGTTTGCTGAGGATTTCTTTTTCTGTTTAGTCATAAATGGAAGTAGAGTTTTTAACAGATGTTTTCTTTGCATCAGCTCAGATGGTCACATGACTGTAATCTGTCACTCTGTTAACATGGTGAACTACACTGATTTTTACTTTTCTGGAATAAACCCAACTCAGGTCATCCTGTGGCATCTTTATTGCTGGATTTTTCTGCTCCACTGGCGATTTTCCTTTCTGGTGCTAACATGTCAGACATTGCTATCAAGGTTATATGCTGGCCTCACGAAACGAGGTGGGCAGCGTTCCCATTCTTCAGTTCTCTAGAAGAGATTGTGCAAGCTGGGTGTTGTTCTTGTCCAGTGTTTGGTGGAACTTACCGGAAAGGCCCCCAGTGGGTGGAAGATAGAGTGGTGGTTGGGGAGGGCAGCTCAATCCAAGGAGGAACTTTCCAACAGTGAGAGGCTGAGGCTCCCTCAGGCAGGCGTGCACAGTGGCTGCGACCCCACCTGTCCTCGGTGCTGCCTGGAGCCCAGCCTTGGGCACTGGGTAGGGTTCTTCCCACCAAGCACCACGGATGAAGGGAGCTCAGCCCAAGGTGAAAGTCTGATGTGCGTGAGCACCGCTCGAGTCTCCTCCTGCTTCTAAAATTGCTGCAGCTGCTGACAGTGTACTTGCCATGAATTATTTATTCCCTGTGCTCACAGACAGGGGGACCTGACTCCATGGACTACTCTTCCTCCAGTTGGTAGGAGAGGCTTTTCCTCTCTATGGTATCAGTTTGCCTGGAATCCCTGGATTATAACTTGGGGCTACACCCCTCCAGCTGTTTCCCGGCCCCCCTGGGGTAGCTAGATTTAGGCAAGTTTCTCAGCAGCATCTTCCCTTAATTTTCTTTTACTAAAGTGCCAGGCACTCTGCTCATTTGTGTCATCTCTCTTAATCCTTCTAACAGCATGTCAAGGTAGTTACTAAAAGGGCTTTATTAACCCCATTATTCAGATTAGGAACTCAAGGTTTCTAGTTGTCATTGTTTTAGTGGTTTTGTATTTCACATTGAATTATTACTCTCTAACCTGTTTGGGTTTGGGTGTAAGATAAAAGGTGTAACCTAATTTTTTATTCACGTATTTAACCAGTTGTCCCCATCCTGTTTACTGACTCTTTCTTCCATTCCTCACCTATGCTACCTGAATCAGACACTAACTTTCTCCCTATCTTCCAACGCAGAACTGTGGCATTGCACAACTCCAGAGGGCACCATTCACATGATTTTCTATGTTGGGCCTCAGGGTGTGTGACCTGGAAGCCTGTCATTAGTAGCAAGTCTCTTTCCAGGCTATCTGTTCTGATCTTGAACTTTCTAATAATTTTAATGTTGACCATCAGACAGGGTCATGGTAGTAAACAGAGGACCAACGCCCACTGGGCACTGCACAGGTGGAGGGGAGGAGCAGGGATTTGTACCACGCTGCTTTGATGAGTATCTGTATAGTGTATGTTTTCAAAGCTAGCAAAGGCATCTACTTTGCGCCCCCTCCCCCCACCCCGCTATTTTTCTTTCAAACTTTCTAGCCAATTTCCACTGGGTTTATTCTTTCGGAAAACCTTGTTTATTTACTAGTTGGCTTTTCTCTATTCCTGGAGAGAATCATCATTAAATAAATGCACCTACTGTCCTCTGGCTGCACCTGTGTGAAGCACAGTTCCCTCTGCAACCCACACATGTGGCCTAGAGCATCTGCCGACATGACTGTTGATCCTGGCCCACAATGAAAGCCTCATTTTCTTTCCTGTCCAGGGCCTCTAACTGCCTGTGTGGCGGGTCCAGCCTTATGGGTGTAAGAGGGGCCTCTGGTAGACCTCAGTTTCAGTCTCCCCAGAGAATGATGGTCTAGCTCTTTTTTTTTTTTAATTAAAACAAAAAGACTTATTTTATTGTTTTTGACAGAGACAGGGAGAGAGACAGAGAGCAGAAAGAAGGGGGAGGGTCCAGAGCAGTCTCCACAGTTGTATGTCATCAGTTTTTGACATGGTTTTGTTTTACACAGGTGGGCAGGGGCCACGCAGGGCAGGAACTGGGCTGGGGGCCTCCCACATGGGAAGCACACCCCAGTTCAGCATATGTGTCCACATGGGCTAAGGCTGGGATTTGATCCTTGGTCCCCGGGGCTGCAAAGTGAGTACTTAATCCTCTGAGCCATCCTGGCTTCCCCTGGTCTAGCTCTTAAACCAATTCCCAAGGGCTCCCCACAGCAAATTTTGGGGAAACCATGAATTCTGTGTTTAAATCAAGCCAGTACAATGGCTTGTAAACAAGTTCGTGTGAGGCAGAAAAAGACAAAGCAACAAAATGTAATTATAGATATAAATGCAGTTATATAAATGATGCCCATAAATTCAGTTTATGGTTTTGAGCAAAGGTTCCAGGGCCAGATGATGTAAGTTTTTATCTGGCTCCACCTCTCTCCAGAGTGTGTCCCTGGCAAGTCATCCAACCTGTCTTTGCCTTGATTCCCTCAACTTTAAAGTGGGATTAATGACTATAATAACTGATAGGGTTGTTATGAGTATTAAATAAATCATGAAGCTCCAAACAATTAATATTTGAAAACCATTTACAACAGAGCCTGGCAATTCATAAGTGTTTATTAAATAAACCAGTTAGTTAACAAAAAAAAGAAAAAAAGAAAAAAGGATGTTATGTGGATTTATTTTCTCCCAAGAACATGGTAGTCATTTTATCATGTTCTAAAACAAATCCCATTGGTTTTTCTTAACTTGCAATTGTATTAATCCTATACATCCATTTCTGACCTGCCTCGCATAGATTAGTGTTTTCTGTGTAAAGATTTTTTCTCTCAAGTTATACTGTGAGTCCTTTGAGAGCATGTTGCATGCCACTCTATAGAAGCTCTCCAAGGTAAGATTCTCTTAAACATGCTAAAGCCTAGAGGCAAGTGAGTTTGTTGGCAATAGGTGGGGTTTCAGAATCTGGACCTGGACTCATGTCCTGCTGCCATCTTTGGCCTCGGAGGAAGTCTTTTACCCTTCCTGGACTCAGTTTCCTCCTCTGTAGAAGAGAAATAATAATAATAGTAGTAGTAGTCATAATAGTAACACTCATTTTACAGCATTATTGAAAGCCCCCAAATCTTGCAATGACTGACTCAGATGTCCCCTCTTTAGGGACACCTTCCCTGACCACCCCAATGTAGTCACTTTCCATTGGTTTTCTTAAGCCCCTGCCAGATTTCCAGCCCCAAGAGTGTAGGGATGTTCTCTGTCAGATTCACTGCTATACCTGCAGTGCCTCCTTAGTTAGCATCTGGCACCCAGGTGTGCAGTAAATGTGTACTGGGTGAGTGAAGATCACAGCTAGATCCTTAAAGACAAGGGCATGCCCAGATTGTGCAATGGTGGTGAAGACCATCAAGATGGTGATATTTTGTAGCATTCACGCACCTGAAAGTGCTATTAGGCATTTGAAGCTAGTAAGAAACACTGAGCAAAGATGAGCTCTTTTCACGATTATATCAGGAGCTCAATAAATATGTTAGCTGTTTATTGATTGATTCTCACATCACCCAGCACTGGGCTTGACCGAAGCCCTGAGAAACCCATTAATGAGTCAAGAATACAGGACAGGATTTTTTCCTACTGCTCAGTCCTGTTGGGGGTTGGGAGGAGTCGATGAATAGCACTCCTTTGCTGGGCCTGTGTACTAGACCAACTAAAAATTAAGACAAAGAGTAAGGCAGCTGGAGAACAAAATGTCACTGTTATTACTGATCAGAGTGACATTGAAGCAATGTGGGCTGGCTAATGCTGAAAGCTAGAATTAGATGAGTTTCTCCACCTGCCCCAGGGCAGGCCATGCTGATAGAGAACAGAGTCAGACACATGCTTCCTGCAGGCAGGCTGGCTCCTAAGAGAAGCAGAAAAGGGCCTATTTCATCTTTCAAACTCACTCATAAATGTGTGGCACCATGCACAGACCCAGGGGAGGAGCAAATGAGGAGGGGAAGAGAGGCTGGGGGTCTAAACCTAGTGAAGCTACCACTACATGAAAGGAAATATGAGGAAGGAAACAGGGCAAGAAGCCCTGGGACAGGGGGGAGGGGTGAGCTCAAGAGATACAGGGAGATCTAGAGGACTTTAATGCCTGCTTATTAAGTATACCAGTGGAGTATGAAATACAATTCCTGACCTTTCTGATCCCTCCCACCCAGCTGATTGAGGAAAGGAACTGGCTGGCATCTCTTGAGGAAGGAATTCCTGGCCAGGACTTTCCATTCATTATGTCACTGGTCTTCTCAACAATCCTGTGAGATAAGTATTAGCATGCCCATTTTAAAGATAAGAAAACTGAAGCTTGAGCTACTAACTAACTTATGCTAGAGTGGAACTAGGGAGAACCATATGGAGGCTACTGTTGTCATCCAGTTGAGAGAGGATGGTCTCTTGGACCAGAGGGTGGTAGCAATGAAGAGAGATGGACAGATGGAGACTGTTTTGAAGTAGATGCAGTAGAATTGGCAGGTGGTTGAGTGTGGTGAGGTTGAATGGGATGTTACTAGAGGACAGTGTTAAAGCAGTGCTTTTGGATAACTTGTGGGGTTTTTCTGTTTTGTTTTGTTTTGTTTTGTTGTACTTTGGTAGAATAGATGTGATCCTCCTAAGCAACAATTATTCAAAGAATTAAGAATTCTGCAGGCACCACATCTACACATTTCAGCAGAGCTAAAACTGATGATCACTCACTCTTAATTGGAAGTGCTAGTTGGAGCGTGCTTAGAGAGAATTAAAACACGCAAGGCTGAGATGCGGGGCTAAACAGAAAAGATACTTGGGTCTGTAAAATGTCTTGTAAGGAAGGGGGTCTGGTGGAGACACCCCCTCCCTATTTTCTCCTTCCCTTCGAGGTGGCAGTTGCTACACCCCACTGCCTTGTCATGTTCCAAGTGTCCCATCCCTCTTTGCATCCTCCTCACCCCAGCCTGAGCTTAGGCCTTGTCCTCCCTCCCCAGGATCCCTAACACAGCTTCCTGCCCCCAAACAGCCCCCTGCTATCCCCGGGGGGCTCTTTCCCAGGGTTGAATCTTATCATGTCACTTCCCTGCTCAAAATCCAGTGACATCCTCTGCAGCCATTCAGTAGCATGAAACCTGAGTTGCATCACCTGCAAAGGTGTCTGTGGTAAATGTATCATGAAGTGAAAAGAGGAAGTGGCAGATGCTGACAGCATAAGATGGCAGTGTGTAGTGATCAAAGCATGGGCTCTGGGGTCACACTGAGTTTGAACCCCAGTTCTGCCACTTGCTAGCTGTTTGAGTAGGAACAAGATCTTAACTGCTCTGTGTCTCAGATTTCTCATCTGAACAATGGGGATAGAGTCATGAGGAATAAAGAGGCAGTGATACATCTGAAGGGTTTAACCTAGTGCTTGGCTCCTAGAGGCATTCAGTACATGTCAGCATATGTTCACATGCATTTATACACACCTCTCTCCCTCTTCACCTCATTCTTTAGCACTCACATTAGAAGTCTCCTCTTCCAGAAAGCCTTCCCTGAACATCCTCCACCAAGGCTGCATTAGGAACCCTTCTGTGGACTCACAGTGTCCCCTGGACTGACATCTACCACACACGTATTACTCCTTATTGTAACCATCTGTCTCCCTGTGGCAGCTTAAGGACATGGGCTGTGGCTCTCCCATTATATTCCTGGTACCCATCACAGTGCTAGTGACAATATAAGCCCTCGGGAAACTCTTGTTGAATGTATGAATGAATGAGTGAATGAATGAAATCAGGGCTTTGAAACATAAGTTTTTAATCGATAGAGATATGGAAGACAGTTATGCCAAGAGGAAGAAACAACATAAAGGCACAGAGGTAGGAAGGAACATGCTTCAGGAAGAACAAATGGCCTAGTCAGGTATTGTTTTTGTTAAAAGTCACAAAGTGTGATAGATAACATGGTGCTTTATATAGAAAACCTTAAAGACACCACCAAAAAATACTATTAGAACTAATAAATGAATTTAGTAGTTGTTGTAGGATTCAAAATTAACATATAGAAATTTATTGCATTTGTATATAAACTATTAGAAGGAGAAATTAAGAAAATAATCTCATTTGCAACTGCATTAAAAAGAAGAAGAAAAAAAAAACCAATGTAGGAATACATTTGACCAAGGAGGTAAAAGACCTGTACTCTGAAAACTATAAGACATTGAAAAAAGAAACTGAAGGGAACATGAATAAACAAAAGGGACTACTGTGTTCATGGATTATAAGGTTAATACTGTTAAAATGTCTACACTACCCAAAACAGTCTACAGATTTAATGGAGTTCCTATCAAAATACCAATGGCATTCTTCTCAGAACTAGAACAAATAATCCTAAAATTCATATGGAATTCAAAAGACCCCAAATAGTCACAGCAAGCTTGAGAAAGAAAAACAAAGTTGGAGGCATCATGCCATCTACTTTCAGACCATACTGTAGCTATAATAATCAAAGCAGTATGGTACTGGCATAAAGCAGAAACATAGATCAATGAGACAGAATTGAAAGCCCTCACTTAATGGCCAATTAATCTTTGGCAAAGGAGGCAAGAACATACAATGGGGAAATGACAGTCTCTTCAACGAGTGGTGTTGGGAAACCTAGACAAATACGTGCAAAAATTGAAGCTGTGGGGACGCCAGGGTGGCTCAGCGGGTTAAGCACTCACTTTGCAGCCCCCGGGGACCGAGGATCTAATCCTGGCCCCGGCCTGAGTGGACCCATATGCTGAATTGGGATGTGCCCCCAGTTCAGTTCTCACCGGGGTGAGACCCCAGCCCATTTCCTGCCCTGTGCAGCCTACACCCACCTGTGGAATGAACCTATGTGGAAAAACCAATGATGTGCAACTATGAAGACTGTTCGGGCTCTCCCCCTTCTCTCTGTCTCTGTATCTCTCTCTGTCTCTGTCAAAAACAATAAAAAAAAATTGAAGCTGGGCCACTTTCTTGCACCATATTTAAAAATTAACTCAAAATGGATTAAACTGTCAGGTCTTCGATGTAAGATCTGAAACCATAAAACTCTAAAGAAGAAAACAGGCAGTAAACTCTTTGACATCAATCTTTGCACTATCTTCTAGGATATGTCTCCTCAGGCAAGGGCAACAAAAGAAAGAATAAACAAATAGGACTACATCAAACTAAAAAACTTCTGCACAGAGAAGGAAACCATAGACAAAGTGAAAAGACAACCTATTGAATGAGGGAAGATATTTGCAAATTGTATATCTTATATGGGGTTAGTATCTAAAATATATAGAGAACTCACACAACTTAATACCAGAAATGTTTTAATTTAAAAATGGGCAGAGGCTCTGAATAGACATTTCCAAAGAAGGTATGCAGATGGCCAATAGATATGTGAAAAGATGTTCAATATAACTGATCATCAGGGAAATGCAAATCAAAACCATAATGACCTATTTTATCTCACACCTGTCAGGATGGCTTTATCAAGAAGTCAACAAATAACAAATGTTGGTGAGAATATAGAGAAAAGGGAGGGAAGCCGGGATGGCTCAGTGGATTAAGCGCTCACTTTGCAGCCCTGGGGACCGAGGCCCGAGTAGACCCATATACTGAACTGGGGAGTGCCCCCAGTTCAGTTCTCTCCGAGGTGAGACCCTGGCCCAGTTCCTGCCCTGTGCAGCCCTGCACCCACCTGTGGAATGAACTATGTGGAAAAACCAATGATGTGCAACTATGGAGACTGTTCTGGGCCCTCCCACTTCTCTTTGTCTCTGTATCTCTCTCTGTCTCTCTCTGTCAAAAAAAATAAAGATAAATCTTAAAAAAAAAAAGAGAAAAGGGAGCCCTTATTCACTGTTGATGGAATTGTAAATTGGTGCAGCCACAATGGAAAATAGTATGGAGGTCCCTCAAAACATTAAAAATAGAACTGCTGAATGACCCAACAATTCTGCTTCTGGGTAGTTAGCTGAAGAAAACACTAATTTGAAAAGATACATTACTAGCAATTGCCAATATATAAAAGAAACTAGTGTCCATCATTAGATGAATGGATAAAGAAGATGTGAATATATACATATATATGCATATATGTATATGTATATACATACACATACACACAATGGAATATTACTCAGCAATAGAAAAATAATGAAATATTACCATTTATGACAACAGATGGACCTAGAGGGTATTATGCTAAGTGAAATAAGTCAAACAGAGAAAGACAAATACCATATGACTTCACTTATATGTGGACTCTAAACCAAACAAACAAATAAAACAGAAATAGACTCTCAATAGATATAGAGAAGAAACTGATGGTTGCCAGAGGGGAGGAGGAGGGGTAGGAAGGTGGGTATAAAAGTAGAAGGGGAATAACAGATACAAATTTCCAGTTATAAAATATGTAAGTTATGGGGGTGTAGTGTACAGCACAGCATAGGAGGATAGCCAATAATATTCTAATAACTTTGCACAGTGACAGACGGTTACTAGATTTATTGTGGTGATCACATCATAAAGTATATAAATGTTAAAAGACTATGTTGTACACCTGAAACTAATCTCCTATTGTATGCCAACTATATTTTAAAATATATTTTTATTTATTTATTTATTTTGACAGAGAGAGAGAGAGATACAGAGACAGAGAGAGAACTGAACTGGGGGAGCTCCCAGTTCAGCATATGGTTCCGCACGGGCCGGGGCTGGGATTCGATCCTCGGTCCCCGGCGCTGCAAAGTGAGCGCTTAACCCACTGAGCCATCCCGGCTTCCCCCAACTATATTTTAATTTTACAAAGTCACAGAGTATGATCAGGGATGAAACTGATGGTAATAACAAGGTGGGTAAATTGGGCAGGGGACATAAGCAGTGTTCTGTGTAAAGAAAAGGAAAGTAGGTGTAATAGGGGTAGTCATGGAGAGGAAGGTGGGGTGGGCTGAGAGGCACCATCCCCTTCTGTCATTTATACCCTGATCCCTAACTGGGTCAGGTACCCCTCTCATCATAATGTAAAATAAATACCCGCTTTACCTGTCTCTTTCTATCACCAGACTGTAAACTCCTTGAGAGGTAGAAATTTATGGTGTGTTTTCTGTTTTCTAAAACTCATCTTGCCTCGTAAATTAAGCTCCTTCCTCCTCTACACCTGCTTTCCTCGGCCACATAGAGCTACAGACACAGCTTGTGTTGTGCATTCTGATGTCTGGACCTTGGTGGAAGTCACTCCAGTTCTTGTGGGAGTCGAGGATTTATAGCTTCTCCACTCAGTTGAACCTATTCACGTGACTCTACTTCCTTTATGGAGTTCTTTGATTCCAGCTGGGAACAGGAACAGCCTGGCAGTTCATTCCTGGGCTGACATTGGCCTTTTGACCAGTGGCCAGCAGAAGAAAAAAAAAATTCTCACTTAAGTTCTTGGGCCTGAATGGAATCCTTGCCAAACCCAAACATGCAATGCCCAGACCAGCAGGAGAGGTACAGGAAGGGGAAAGCTGCAGTTGGCATCTATTCATGGGGTTCATGTTCCTACTGTGCACTGGGGATGCTGCAGGGGACACACATAGCCATGTCTTCACAGGGCAGAGGAGAAAGCAGGTGCTGGGCAAGTAACAACAAAGCAGGATATAGTGTTCGAAAATGGGGAAGCACAGTGCTAAGGGAGGCTCAGAGAGGCTAAGTGACTGGCCTAAGGTCACACAGCTAGTTTAGTCAACTTGAGTTTGAACTAAAATATTCTGATCTCTTTCCCCCAGTGGTCGGCAAACTGCGGCTCGTGAGCCGCAGTTTGCCGACCACTGAATGAAGGCCCTTCAGGTTTGATGCTAATTGCCTGAAACATTTTTTGAAACTTGCTTAGCATCATGTAGCCTTTTGATTTGTCAGTTGGTGCCTCAGGTTGCATTTGTCCATTTATTCCCTCTTCCTATAAAAATAAAAGGTGGATGTTTCTAGGTACTTATATGCTGTACCTTTTTCCTGAGTTCCAGGCTAGATAGCAGGAATAAACCACAAAAGCAAGCTTTGAGATTTTGATGTTGCATGCTTACTGTACCCAGAGATTTTTGTTTTCTGTTAGAAGCAGAAAACAAACAAACAAACAAAAAAACCACACACAAACACATAGGCAAATAGGGAAGAAAACTCAGGTGAACGTTTTGCTATGTAGATTGAAGTGGAAAGCTTGAGTGAGTTACACAGATTTGGACACCCCAGATTTGGAGCTGACATGGGGCCAGGTTGCCCCATCAGCACAAGTTCTGTAATGGCAAGCACACCATGCCCATTCTGAGCATCGAGGGCTTTCTCTGCATCCTTAGTTGCTAAGGGCAACCAAGCATTTTTTCTGATGAGTGCACTTTACTCCCTTTTATCTTAGACACAGTAGCTGTGTGTCTATCCATGCACTAAATGTTACTTTGGAAACACTGAAGTTGGGAGCTGACCTCAACTTCTTGGCTTATTGGCTTACAATGTTTCCCTCATATAATTACCTTATTAACATCACCTAACATGAGGCAATGGTAATGAGGGCACATTGGGAGGTTGAACTGTTGTTGTCTTGTGTTAGAGACAAGGGTCCAGGGCCACACACTAAAAAGTTGAGGAACCAGGATGCAAAGCCAGATCTGACTCCCAGTCCTGTGATGCTCTTTACCACACTTGTGTAGGGGAACTTAGAGCTGTAAGAGACTTAGAGATGACTGACGAAGGCAGGTCTTTCCTGCAGGGATGAAACAGGTAGCATCCAGGGGCTGACAGAGGGGGTGTGACTTGCCCAGGGTCACACCTCCTGTGATGACAAAGCTGGCTTCTAGAACACAGGCTTCTGACCTCTGCGGACACCACCACTGGTTCCGGGCAGACGGTTCACTTTCCAAGGCTTACAACATCAAGTCTAGACTCATCCAGGGTTTTGTTCATAGACTGTGCTCACTGGCCCTGGATGCCTTTCACCTACATCTCCCTCACTCACCCCAGACTCTCTACAACTTGCCCTTTCCCAGACATGCCTCATGCTTTCTCGTCACCATGTCTTTGCTAACAAGTTACCCTTTTGCTCTTCTGCCCACTCACACCCTACGTCCCTATTGAATTGTACACTAACAAGAGAGCTTATTTCTAGGATGTGTCTTCTTATCTGCACGCACATACCTGTGTGTTTTTTTAAATAAACATAAGAAAATAAGTTAATCTTATGATATATAAATTGTATATAAATTGTATAAATATAGCTGTTTACAAAAAGAAAGGAGAAGGGTCCCAGGGATGCCTGTTCCAAGTTCCCCCTTCCACAGTGCCTCTTCCAGGAAGGCTTCCCTGGTGGCAGGTTGTCTGGGGCTGCAGGGACTAGAGACATGTCCACTTTAGCCTTGGTTTGCAGGGTTTGACATCTGGACATATGGGGATATAAGAAGACAGAAAACAGTGTCACCACCATAGTGTCAGGACCCATGGAGAACTGGACAGTCATTTGAAAGCACTGGAGCCCCATTATCCTGTCTTCCCTGCAACGACCTGGGCTTCCCACTCTCCTGCTAGGACAATGAAGGGCCTCTGCTTTGGCTGTTCCTGCTCATGCCAACTAACTCTTCCCTATTCTGTGCTCTAGGTTTCGTTTATTCAATAAACACTTACTGAGCACCTACCTACTGTGCACCAGGCCTCCTCTAGGCACTTGGGACACTCTTTAGAACAAAGCAGAAACCTGCCCAAGTGGAACCTATATTCTGCCTCCTGGCTTCTGCTGGTTTATGACACCTTTCACCTTGTGGCTTCTCCTGGCCTATATCACCTTTGTCCCATGACTTACGTTGGCCCATGACATCTGTTATCCATGGCGTCTGCTGGCCTGTGATATCTGTTCCATGACATCCATGGCCCCCTGATTTCTGTAGCCATGTGGCTTTTGATTTCTGCCCCTATCCCTACCATCTTCTGCTTCTCTTTCTGTTTCACATTCAGCCAATCGAGAGGAAATCTTATTATTTCAGTTATTCGGTATCCAGTTGTCCAGAAATTGTGCCCTAGGCTACTTCATAGATAATCCATGAATGACTGTCAAGGACTGTCTGGGTGCTGAGATACAGGGATGAAAAGATGGATGGAAGGTCCTGCCTTTCTAGAGCTGATGCTCTAATGGAGAGCCAGGCAAGAAATAAATCAACAAATGAATGTAAAGTACAGTGTTGGAGAACAGTAAGTGATAAACAGGGTGGGAGAATGGGAGGGTCCTTTTATATAGGGTGGGAGGTGGCAGCATTGGAATCAATGAGGAATGAAACTTGCTCATATCTGAGAGAGAGGCATTCTGGGCAGAGGGAACAGCAAGCCCCTGGGCTGGAGGTAGTTTGGAATGTTCTAGAAGGAGCAAGAAGGCCTGAGTGGTTGAAGCAGAGTGAGCAAGGGCAAGTGTGTTGGTTTGGGGCCTCTTGGGAGAAGCTCTGGTGTAGGCCCAGGTCACTCACTATCTGTGACTGGCCAGGAACTACCTGGTAGAGGCTACAAAGTGATCCATGTTTGTTTTCTGCCTCTGCTAAACCTGGAGGCACATGGGAGAGTCCATGTTGCAGACTGAGGTAAAGGTTTTGTTCTCCTATCCATTCAGCCCTCCTATGTTGCAGACTGAGGTAGGCTGCTGCCAGTACTTGGTGTCAGGTAGCTCTGCAAAAAGCCAGGAAACTCCAAGGCCTGCTGCTACCTGCCAACTGCTGTAAGGTTCAGACACTGATAAAGCCTCAAGGGGTAT
>PVKE010025798.1:0-22766 GCA_004027555.1 Craseonycteris thonglongyai | reverse complement strand
TCTATCCATTGCTCAAAATTTACCACAATCAGCATTTACTTCTCAAATTACATGATTTCTCCCTTTTTTGAACCATGTCCACTACAGTGTAAGCTTCTTAATGACTGAAAGGTGTTTTCCATTCATTTCTTAGTCTGCCACCACCCTTAGCCTCCACCTGGGCACAAGGCCATGAAGACAAGTGTGTAATAAATGTTGGCTCCTTGGTGTCAAAGAAGTAGGTCTGATCACCAGTTTTGGTATAATACCTATTTCTTTTATTCTAACATGCATGTTTTTCACAATTTAATATTGACAAAATCATGATTAATCTTACAATCATTGGTATGCTATAATTTAATTAAAGCAGAATTTTTTTCTTTCTTAGTGGTACATAAAATATGGGTGCAACTTATATTTGATGGTCTTAGACTCAGTGAAATAAAGTATAATTCAAGCATGATAATAATTATGTTTATTCCTCTATCTTCCTGCTTCTAGGGCAAATCTCCTCTTTACCTCCTTTAATTTTCTACTGTACTCAAGCAGTCAGACAATTACAATGCAATAAGGCAATGCTAAATACATCGGTGTCATTGTGTCATGGCCCTACATGACAAAATGCTGCTTATGATGCTATATATTTGCTATAGAA
The DNA here is from genome assembly GCA_004027555.1 of Craseonycteris thonglongyai. NCBI lineage: Eukaryota > Metazoa > Chordata > Mammalia > Chiroptera > Craseonycteridae > Craseonycteris > Craseonycteris thonglongyai. The sequence goes on along the minus strand of PVKE010025798.1, from coordinate 22,132 downwards.
TTAAGTCCAGTTAAATATACAAGTTAGTTAAAATACATCTTTAACTTTTTTTTTAAAGATTTATTTTTATTGTTTTTGACAGAGAGAGAGAGATACAGAGACAGACAGAAGGGGGAGGGACCAGAACTGTCTCCATCATTGCACATCATTGGTTTTTCCACATAGTTTCATTCCACAGGTGGGCGGGGCTGCACAGGGCAGGAACTGGGCCAGGGGCCCCCCGGTGAGAACTGAACTGGGGGCACTCCCCAGTTCAGCATATGGGTCCACACGGGCCAGGTCCAGGATTCAATCCTTGGTCCCCATGGCTGCAAAGTGAGTGCTTAACCCACTGAGCCATCCCAGCTTCCCCGCTTAACTTTTTTTTTTAGTGTGAACAGGCTACCATGTTATATGGGCCTCAATTTATGACAATGGCATAGTGAGAAGCAGAGTAGTGTTGAAATTAAATAAGACAACAAAAGCAATGTACTTAGTGATAATATAAGTATCACTCTTTGAGCAGTGCTATGGCCTAGGAGAGTCTCTAGAGAATAAATGTTTCTCAACAAGCCCAGATGCCCTGTAACATCCAATTATCCTTTTTTATGCCCTTTCTTCTTCATTTGTCTATGAGGATGGGAGATCCAGTGATCTTGAGCCAGACAACTCCAGGGAAGGGAAGCTGTTGTCCTCATCAGCACTGGCATGGGAGCCTGCCATGACCCCCAATGTTGTGGAAAGAGGGAGTCTCTCCCATCTTCCTTCCACAGTGTAGGATCCAGCCAAAACAGATGACATGCCCCACAAATGCTATATATACCCCACAATTCCAAACTTTCCTGCCTCTCCCATGCCTTCACTCAGGCTGGTCCCCTCATCTACAGCAGCACTAAGAGCACTTTCTGTGGTTGTGAAAATGCTCTATAGATCTGCACTGTCTAATACAGTAGCCACTAGCCAGAGGTGGCAATTGAGCAGAGCACTTGAAATGGGGCTAGTGCAACTGAGGAACTGACTTTTCTTATTTTATTTAACTTTCATTTACATTTAAATAAATACATAGGTAGTAGTTACTATATTGGACAGCACAGATCTAGCATGGCCTTTTCTACATGTGCATGTAGCATGTTCATTGCTTCTGCTCCAAATCCCCAAACTTCTAGTAAATTATTAAACCTGAGGGTGGTCTTGGGAACCTCTTAAACTTGCAGTGGCCCAAGGTAATCTATGTCATATTATTGCCCAGAGCTGTTCCCACTGAGAGTTCAGCGCCTCGAATCCTGGCCCTGATTACACAGCCTCAGGACCACAAATCAGAGCAGGGATGGTGGCCAGAGCGAATGAGCCTGGTCTTCAACATGGGCGATCGTGTAGTGAAGCAAGTATCCTGAATGAGAGTCATGCGAAGAGTGTATGCAGGAACAGAGGGAATGTGTGGGGGCTTGACTCCGGGGAAGGAGTAGAGAAACAGGGGTGCAGAGAGCAACGGTGTGATCATTCGTGGTGAGGGAGTCAGTGAGAAAGGATTAGGTAACTTTGGCCTATAACTTGAAACTTTTGGAGGCTCTGGTATCTGTGTGTCCTCCAAGCCTCAGGAAGCCATGAGCTGTGGAACAAATTCCATAGGCCAGCGACTACTTGCTTTAAGGCAGGGTTATACTCTCTTTTGCTGTCCCATGTGTCTACTCTTGACCAAAAGACCAGACACTCAGAGCTTGAGCAGGAAGGTGGCAGAGCAGTGGAGAAAAGAGCAGAACAACTCCCTCAGGAAGCCAGAAATCTGAAATGGGCATTTCCTTCCTACTTTAACAGCCTTCTAATGCCAAGTGCTATGATCGAAAGAAAAGGCCCCTTCTCAAAATTATGTCCTCTATACCTCCAGAAATTCTACTAATCAGAGATTCTCTGTCATTAGCTAGCAAACACCTAAAACAGGGTTGAGGGACATGGTCACTCACAACTTACTGTAGAGTCAGTGAATTGGATTTAGCTGCATTAGAGGAAAGAGTCACTAGCTTGTGGAGGTAATGGAGAAGTCATTCAAGGGTGCAGGGCACTCTGGTTGGCATAAGTGTGACTCCTGGAATGGGGGCAGGGCTTGGACAAAGCAATTATTGAGGACACCTGTTTGCTGGGGGAGAAGCCCAGAGTGGGAGGTAGGACAGCACATGAAACCAATTTTCACAGCAGACCCATGCCTCCTTCCACCCTTGGACCAAGCTCTGCTGTCATTACTTCTGCAGTCCCTGTCCCTTTCCCAGCACTAGGCTTGTTCTGCATGAAGATTACAGGAGAAAAGCAGAGTTGGTTTCATGAGGGCCTCAAAATGGGCAGGAAATGCTTTTCTAGACAGACCTAGGAGTAAAAGCACCAGCAAGTAGACTGGCTCTGTGGGTAAGTGGGGTTTGAAGGCGGGAAAAAGAGCAGAAGTATTTTCTCCCACATGTAGAATGGACACAGGTTTAGGAAAATTTTCTGAAAAGAGGTTTCTATTTGTTTATTTCCACAGCATTCGGCACAAGGTGGATACTCAATATTTAATGAATGGATGAATGGGTAAATAAATGAATAATGTCCCCTAATGCTGCAAAATCATGCCAGTTGCTGGACTCACACAGGTCAAATCATTTCCTGTCTAGGTCTGAGCTTTTTTTCTTCTTAGATAGGCACTTAATCCAGTTGTATGGGTATACAGGTGTTTTATTCCTATTTTGCATCCTCATTTACCCCTCTCCTATCCAGAATGCCCTAAGCTCGCTCTTCATTTTTTTTTCCCCTTTACAACTGAATCCTAGGCTTCATACGGGTTTCAGAACATCTGGGAGGCATTGGAGTCTTTTTTTACACAGGGGGCAGGAATCTTATGAACCTGTTTGGACACAAGAACAGAAGAAGGCAGTCCCAGAGAGACATGAAGTGGGGCAACAGCATGAATGAGGGGTAAACTCATGAGATTGGGGGAAGGGCAGTTGGAGGGCCCCTGGTCTCCCTCAGGAGGGCACTGCTCTTGGGGGTCTAAGTGCTGCTGCTCTGTTTGGTAAGGAGACTGTGGTCAGTAGGTCTGTGAGGCCTGTCTGGAAAGTATCTAGCCATGTAACCATTCTTGTTATACTAACAATGACTGGATTATTTCTGGACAGACCTCATGTGTGCAGATGGCTTGCCAGGCACCATAAATGTCTAGGCCCTTTCCCAGCACAGCCTGGGAGGCTCTAGGAAAACACAGACCAATAAATAAGGTTGAAAAATATATAGGCCGCAGGGAATATCAACCTGGAGTATTTGTCAATGGCATGGGTGTTCTGGAAGATGCGAAGGCCCATCTGACCCTTCAGAAGCCCCTTCTTCCTAGATGAGTTGGATACACTGCTCAGGGCTAGATGGACCATTATTTTGTCTTGCTGTTCTTCCTCTGTCAGAATGTGGCTTCTTGGGTATCCAGCCAGGCTGTTGGCCTCTGACTCACTGTAGCTGCCATCCAACATCATGGTTCTTGAGTGAGGCATTCCACACATGCCTGGGAACTGTGGGAAGCAAACACAGTCACGTTTGGGCCTTGTGAGAGAGCCAGAAGAGGTGGCCTGGGTTGAGAGCAAAGCTCCATGGCTACTCAGAATCACAGAAAGGCAGAACTAGGAGGATCCCCCAGAAATCACATAGCCCAATGATTCTCTACCCTGGCTGCATATTAGAATTACCTGGGAAGCTCCTTAAAATTGGCATGCCTGTGCTCCACTGTAGATTAATTAAAAGAACCCAGATGATTCTACTATGTAGCCAGGGTCTAGAACCATGATTTAGTCCAAAAGTCCTCAATTACGGAGGCAAAATCTAAGACGTAGAGAGTCTATACAATTCTCCTGCAATCACACAGCTTCTGTCAGAGGCAGATTCATTATGAAACTCCAACTCTTCGTGCATGAATCAATAGCTGATTTGGTAGGACAATGCCTTATTCAAAAGAGTTACATGTAAAGTTACAGGGCCACAGTGCCTGCGATGTATTTTAATTTTACTTAATTTTATTATTGAATTTAATTTTTTAATTTAATTTTTTAATTTTATTATTTTTTTGCAACGTATTTTTTTTTAATTGTTAAATTTATTGGGGTGACATTGATTGATAACAAGTACATGGTTTTCAGGTGTACAATTCTACGTGACATTGCATTATGTGCTCACTACCCAGAATCAGCTCTCTTTTCATCACCACATATTTGATACAATATATTTTTAAATGGTTCAACTGCACCAACAAAACTGTACAGTCTTCCCACTCCTAGCCTTTGTCCAAAAACTTTCTGCTTTCTGGGATTCTTTGTGGTAGAAACTAGAACCTATTCTAAAGTGGATCTTCTCCTTTGATGCAAACATCTCCCACTTCTACATGCCACACCCTCTACCCCAATTCTTATCCTACCCGAAGTGTGGGCTCAGACAAGGAAATAAACCACACTTCCGTGACCTTCTCCCGCAGCTTCCGTCCCTGCCGCTCCTGCACCGTGGTCAGGTAGTTGACAGCGGCGTACTCCAGCACCGACAGGAACACGAACACAAAGCTGACCCAGAGGTAGACGTCCACGGCCTTGATGTAGGAGACGCGGGGCATGGAGGCGTTCACGCCCGTGATGATAGTGGACGTGGTCAGCACCGTGGTGATCCCTGCAACATCCAGCTTTAGTTCAGCTGCTCACCAGGGTACAGAACTACCCCCACATTTCACTAAGGCACCACTTTACAGTCTCCATCTCTTCAGTCCAATGAGAAATTCCCCAGGCATGTTTCCATCTCGTAGAGGTGTGAGGATCTGCTTCATAAGCAGCCAGGCCATTCTCCTGGCCAACTCACTGCTTGTCTACTTTCCCTTTAAGTGCCTTGGGACACTGGGTTTCTGTGATGTGGCTACAAGAGCAGTAGTGCTTCAGAAAGAACCTGTTCAGATGTGGAACCTAAAAGTGACTAAAGGACACCTCTAAAGGAATCTTCCCAAACCTCGAGACATGAACACATGCCCCTTCATCTAAGCCACACTTATGAAGTCCATGAAGACTAGAAATTCCTGGAGGCCAACATGCTAGTTTCTTCTTCACTGGGCCTTGCTGGTCAAACCCTCATATCACTCAGGGCCCAACCTTATTTTGTACAAATTAACAACAATGAGTTGTAAACGTTCACTCTGGAAGTCAGGGTCTGCAAAGGACTAAAACCACACTTCCAGAAAGTACAGCCCTCCCCTGCCCAGAAATCATGTAACATGAGCCCTGCCTCCCAACTCTGTCTAAATAAGACCAAAAAGAAAGTTGTTCTGTTTCCAGAATAAGTTTTTGGCATTTGTAGAATTGTCTGATCTATGGAAGTACTGAGTTCTAATGCTGCCAGTGGTAGAAGCTAGACTCCAAGTTGGCTCTCTTTCTGACCTGATTCGAGCAGAGTTGATGTTTCAGTTCCCTGTGGTCTTCATAATGAGGCCTAGGAAACTGATGGCAGCATGGGAATGGTGAAGACAAGAAGCAGGAGGGAAGTTCGCTCCTTTTGACAGTGACAGCCCATCAGTTAAAAACTTTGAATAACGGTTTTACTTTTTCTTTACATTGTCATCAGTTGAAAACACAACCACCCTCCCACACCTTATCAGATGCTTTTACCCAGTGAAACTCTGGCTGGCACAGCTCTGCGATCGATCCAGAAGGATACCCAGGACAGCATGACCATCAGGGTGGCCGGGAAGTAGGTTTGGAGCAAGAAGAAGAAGATGTGGCGACGCAACGTGAAGTTAATGTACAGACGGTTGTACCAGCCTGGGAGACACAAGGAAGAAGCCAGTAAGGTGCAATTTGAGAGAGAAAAATAAACCTCTTCCCTGGGAGCCCTTCTTTCCCTGACATTGTTTCTATCTTCAACAGAAGGATAAACAAATAAATATCTTGCCAGAACCTAGTACATTACTTATTTTATTCAGTATATTGAACTTTTCTTCATAGCACTTTGGGGAAAGGTAGAAATAAATTGAGGTCTAGGTTTAGTCGTTCAGTGTTTTTTATTTACAAACCACAACCACATTTCCTGAGTGATTGAAGAGCATAAGAAGTTGGACTGGTTCTATTTTGTTGAAGCCAATACCACAGAGGCAGGAGTCAGCAGAGCTGGGCTCCTGTCACCGTCCCCTCCACTGTGGGATTAATCAGCTCAGTCAATTGTCAGAGAGAACACTATGGGACAACGGACGCAGACATTGGAGTGACGCCGCAACCACCAGAAGCTAGTAAGTGGCAGAAAGAGATTCTCCTTGGATCCCTCAGAAGGAGCGTGGCCCTCAGACTTCCAGCCTCCAGAACCCTGAACAAATAAACTTGTCGTAAGCACCCAGTTTGTGGCACTTTGTTGTAACAGTCCTAGGAAATTAATACAAGAGCAAAGGGTGAGATTAGAGAAGAGCTGACAAATGGATCCTCTCAAAAAGTTCAAACATGGCGCTGGGGCCAAGAAGAGGTTACACTAGCATTAAACATGAAGCTGTAGATCTAAATATAGGCAATGAATCCATTGTCTCAGAAAGTTATCTGCCCATATTAAGTCGAATGAATCATGATAGAATAACATGTAAATATGCCCTCACTTTGGTAAAATTACATAATTAAAGCAGTGTCTGCAAACATGTTTAATAAATTATTAGGAATGATTAACTCTGGCCGTGGGATTTCAGAAGGCAACGAGTTTTTTACTGTCTGTTTTTAAGTTCTGTTTAAGTTTTGGAGAACTCTGAATGATTTTAGTAAGAAGAATGTATTTTCATTACATTAAGACTGTAGAAGGATTCTAATGTGTTTTCTTCTACATTTGAATCAGACCCTGGCAAACGTTAGCTACCAGTGCTGCTGTAGAAGGCCAGTCTGGAAGTGGTGTGGAATTTCTGAATCAGAAACTGAGACAGGGAGATCTTCTCATCTGTTTTCAGGGACTCATCCCCATTCTTCCAATACAGCATCAGATCTTCATCTGTATATGCATCTTTGGGAAAAAGAAAATAAGTGAATGTGACTCCTTTGCTTCCGATGCAGGTGAAGCAACAGGGAGATCTACACCAGCTCTAACTGTAGGCACGTCCTAACACTGGCAGGCATTATACAGTCTCATGGTTACTAAAAAGGCATGAAGATCAGAGAGGGAATATGGCCAAGATTTGTTGTTAGGAATACTGATACTTACAGCTTTCGAGCTCCAAAGAGCAGGTCTGGGAGTCCAGGGGAAAGTGGCTGAAGTCCATGTTGCACATGGCAGTGACTGTAATCCTAGACAACCCAAACACACATGTTGGCTCATGCAATGTTACTGCTCAGAGTAAGGAACACACACCTGACCAAGAGCAGCTGCCTCCTCAAGTCTATCTACTTCAGAGGTTTGGAAACCCAGGTATCTGTTACAGAACCTTAACTTTTGGAGCAAGTCTGTCCAACCTACAGCCTGTGGGCTGCATGTGGCCCAAGATATCTTCGAATGTGGCCCAACATAAATTTGTAAACTTTCTTAAAACATTAATTTTTTTTGCATTTTTTAAAGCTTATCATCTATTGTTAGTGTTAGTGTATTTTATGTGTGACCCAAGACAATTCTTCCTCCAGTGTGGCCCAGGGAAGTCAAAAGGTTGGATACCCCTGTTTTAGAGTTTTCTTTTCCATTGGAGATGTTATTGGTGCTCTGCCCAGATCCTAGCTACTGAGGGTGTTGCTGCTATTGGTCCACACCTGCACCTTTCTCTGGACATCGCTCTCAGCCAGGGAGCCACTAACTTCCCCAAGAGATGCCTGGGAGGTTGTGCCCTCTTTCTGCCCCCCACCCAAGGCTCTTAGCTTCTAAATCTGGTGGACTATTCAGATAGGCCAGGAAAATAAGCAATAAGACAGTGTAATCACTCAAGTTAGCTGAGGAGCTAACCTGCAGCAGCACTCGATAAACAGTAGCTGTTGTTTGTTTGTTTTTTTAATATTTATTACCAATAAACTAGCATTAAAGGTTTCAGGGACGGAAAGTACATAGAAGGTCATTGTCTCCCTCAATTTATTCAGGGTCAACTAGTCTCCTAACACAGGCTAAAGAACACCAATGACAGGGAATTCACAGGCTGCTAAGGTGACCATTTCATCGTAGAGACTTCTGTCATCAGAGTTCATACCATCCCATGTAGCCCAAAGACTCAACCACAGTGACAAACTCTTCAGGACCAAAGAGACTCAGGACACATATTAGGATGGTTTTGAACAAAGAAACCCTGACCACATGGGCAGTTACCTCATGCTGTATAGCACATGCCCATCCGGGAACACCCTCAGCATGATGTTGTCCGTGGTGGTGTCGTGGGTGAATGACCTTTTGGAGTGAACAAAGAAGACATCGGGGACCCAGATCTTTTTTACCAGCCGGCCATCAAAGGTCATGCTCTTGTTGCTGGTGCTGGGGAAGGCCAACCTCTCATCCTTCCAGTAATGCCGCAGGTACAGGGTCATGGTGAAGTCCTGTGGGAGCCAGGACAACACCAGACAGAGTGGCTTAGAAAGCTTCCTTCCTTGTGATCGAACCCCCATCCAACACTGTAACAGGCACCTCAGGCTCAGAGTCAAAGTTCTGCAGCCCTGCAGGATGGTGGCTGAGGCAATGGCACTACTGCGACAGAAGAGAGAAGGGCTTCTTTTTGTGCAGCCTGAGGTTGGAGCCAGCAGACTGAGCAGCCCATCCTCCAGGCTTTGCCCGCAGGGTGGGATTTTCCCAGAGCCCTGCTCTCCCACCTAGACCCTTACACTCATGGCTCCTTACTGGCTAACCATCCAGTTTCAGCTGAGTAGGCACTTCCAGAAACCTGGACTGTCAAGTGTCCCATTTACAAGGGTTTCTATTATTGGACATATAAGATCTTTGAAAGTAGAATTGTGTCCTGCCCACCATTTAATCCCCAAGCTTTAGTTTAGTGACTGCCAAGGCACTGGACTATTTGCAGGATGAAATAATCAGAGGATGATCAAATGAAGGGATGGGCAGCTGCATAACCCTGATAATTTCAGGCTGAAAGCTTATCCTGTTAAAAAGTGTCTTCTCACCTGCAGAGTGCATGCCTTAAACAAAGAGTTTGGCCATTATGCCACAGCCAGAGCTAAGACACAAGTGTAAATGAGTAAATAGGTGCCCCAAAGATCCTTTTCTGGGAGCAAATGGAGGAAATGTGCAAAGATGCATGGTGGTGGTGGCTTCAGAGCATAGTGCCAATTTCTGTCCTACTACCGCACCCACACCCCTTCCTGGCTATCCTGCAGGGGCTCCCCATGGAGAGGAGAAGCCCCCTCCACCCACCCACCTCCCCATCTCTTCCCCATGTGTGTCACTCTTCTTGTAAATGTCCTGTTTCTTCGCCTCAAGACCCTTCTCCATGCCCTTGCTCTGGGCCTTCCCATGCTGCCTCCTTCTGATCCTTCAGGTCTCAGCCACAGTGAGCCTTCCTCAAAGAGCTTGGTCTCACCACCTAATCTGACTGGGTACCACCAAGGAGCGTGTAGGGGAGCTATGGTCCTTGTGGGTATTGGAGAACAAAGAACTGTGGGATTTCAAATGACTACCTCCTGGTCTCCAAGAGTGGTTCATCTGACCACTCGGATCACTTGAGAAATGTTTTCAAAGTGTAACATGCTGGGCCTTATGCCCAGAGACTCTGCATTGGAAAGTCTAGGGCAGGGCCCAGAAATCTGCACTGAACCAATTCCCCATATTATTTTTACCCCTGAAGCTTAAGAACCCCTGCTCTACATTTTCCTGCCCCTGGGCCAACTTCCAAGGCCCAGTTTTATTCCTTTCAGCTCTAGCTCTAGTCACCCAGGCACAGCCTACGCCAATGCCACGCGGCCAGGCAGAAGCTTCCATAGAGCCTTAGTCTCGAGACCTCACATCGCAGGCAGCCCTGCCAAGGGCTCCGCGTACCATGTCCACTTCCGAGATGCTGTCCAGGCTCTCCACCTGCACGTCCACACCCACCGGGATGGCAGGGCCTGCAGAAGAGCACAGAGAGCTGGTTAAGGCCCATTCTTCTCCACCACTGGGCTGGGAGACAGACAGGAGCAGGAGTGACGCAGTGGTTTCAAATGCTACGAGGATTTTCTGCTACTTCGTGATGTGTTGGGTGCCTAAGCTTTTTCCATGAGGGCAGGGACTGTGTCTGCCTTCCGTGCCTTTCCTGGGCCAAGGTGGATGTTTAATCCATGCCTACTGCATGAGTTGAGCTGGGCTACTATTTTGCAATCCCACGGCTATCTCTGTAGTGTAGAGGTACTAATGTTGCTGTAGGACTAGTGTGGACACCCTGGTCACTGGCACTCCTGTGACATCTGAAAAGGACAGAATGAAGCCCAAGAGCCTCTGATGTGGGGTTGGGACACCTGCATGCCTAGGGCTGGATTCATTCAGTCATTGAAACTCTACCTATAGAGCACCTGACAGATAGTTGGGGTCTTGCCTTCTAGAAGCCTGGTGTGAGACAAAATCTCGTTGCACAGTTAGATGGCAACAAAAGGTAACACTGTAGCAGATTTTGAAATCCTTTCAGGACATGTCAGATGAGAAGTAGAAGATGCATGGTCTTAAAGCTCAGCGCTCAGTTCTATCCGGCCTGTGACAAGATTTCTAAAACCGTGTTTACCTGTGGGTTCTTGCTCTAGTTCTTGGTCCAGGTGATGGTTACATTAATAGATTTACTTTGTGATAATTTAGTGGACTATACACTTAAAATTTGTGCACTTTTTTTTTTTATGTATGCTTCCGTAAATTGTTTTTTCTTTTTATATTTTTAATATTAAAAAAAAAAAACTACCGGAGAAGCCAGGATGGCTCATCAGGTTAAGCACTTGCTTTGCAGACTCAGGGATTGAGGATAGTATCCCAGCCTGGGCCTGTGCGGACCCATATGGTGATCTGGGGCATGCTTCCCATGCGAGAGGCCCCCAGTCCAATTCTCATCCTGCACAACCCACGCTCACCTGTGTGGAATGAAACCATGTCGAAAACTGATGAAGCACAACTATGGAGACTGCTCTGGGCCCTCCCACTCTCTCTGTCTCTCTCTGTCTCATTCTCTTTCTCTCTCTGTCTCTGTCAAAACAATAAAATAAATTTAAAAAATAATAATAATACCTATAATGGGGAAAAGCAAAAACCTGTGTCTGCCAAACATATTATTGAATGCTACTACACTCACAGGCAAAAAGGAAAATAAGGCCCTGAGAGAGTCAGGTGGTAGCGGGGCTGGGCCTCCTGGGGAGAGGGCATTATCCAAACACCGGCCTCACTGCCCTGGGTCCTCTGAGCTCTGGCCCTGGAGTGAGTACAGGACCCCCAAATCCTCACTGATGGTGGTCTGAGCCGGCAGAACCTTAGGGTGGAAGAGGGAACCTAGGCCTCAGGAAATGAGGCAGACTGGAAGGAACTGTGGCCATGCGCAGAAAAAGAAAATCAGATGTTGACATGGAGTAAGAACTAGCACACTCAACCCTGTTTCAGCCCACATGCAGGAGCAGGGGTCCTCATGGAGGTGGCCAGGGAATCGGATGGGCTCACAGACTCCCTCCAACCCTCCCTCATAGGCTTGCTAATACTCGCAATCCCACCACCAAAAATTTGATTTTTTACTTTTTTTTTGGCTGATCTTAATAGAATGGAAGCATTTTATTTCTTACTAGAGTGATTCAGTGAATATTTTCTGTGTTCTTTAAACTTGAAAGCAAGTGAGTACAATGCTTTATCTTTTTGCTTTTGCTTTTTTCCTCTCAGAAAAATTAGGGTGTCAGCTGATCTTTTATTTTTCTCTGTTCCTGCACTGATGGCTTAGGTCAGGACCCATGAGAAATCTCTGCTCTAACAGCCATAGTCTCTTCTTATTCCAGGCTCTAAGGGTGCTTTGAAGTTTCCAGAAGTGGAATGTTCAGTGCAGAGAGGAGGATCCCTCACGGGGGCTGACTAGTTTGCCTGTCTCTCCCAGGGGCGGTTGCAACATGAGGGAGGGTCAGCCTGGCCAGGGTCTTCTCCCATTTCTCAGACCCCTGCACCCCTGCACAGGACTGTGCTCCCAACATTGCCACCGGGACATGGGGCCGGTTAACTTCCTCAGCCTCTGGACCCTTTGTTAGCCTGAGATATTAAAAAGCCCCGGAGTCCAAGCGTTTAGCCCCTAGCGGTGCTGCCTCTCATGGAAGGTACACTGTACTTGACCCGCTCACCATGTGACCTGCAACATCTAGTGTTCTAGGAGCCAAAGGGGAGAAACAGTAGAGCGTCACCCTCTTTGGATCCACTTCCCAGTGGCCTGGTTTTCAGATAATGCGCACAGTGTCTGAGCAGGAGCTGGTTTTGGCGAAGGACATTTTCCAGATAAAATCTATCAGCTTGCTGTGCCTCTCTGTTCTCAGGGCCTGCCTTGCTCTCCAAGCTCCAGCCACCCTTGTAAGAGAAATGTGATAAAGTCCATGAGGGTGTTTCAAGGCTCTGAAGGTATGCCACGGGGGAGTACAGGTCAAGTTCTCGGGAACCTGGGTTGTTCCAGGCAAACAATCCGTGTGCTCGGGAGGCTGAGAGCTGCATGCTAGGGGACTCAGACCTCCAGTTTGAACAGAACCAATGGCCCTTCCCTCCTTAGTTTGAGTACAGTGAAGATGACCTTTGCCTTTGACCTGCCCCACAGCCAAAGGCTAAGACTCCCAGGCTCTCCTGAACTCTCCATTCTGTGGCCCTTCCCAAACTGGTTTTGGGAGACTTTCTTCCAAATTACTGGTCTCTCTCCTTCCATGAACAACTATGTTTTGACTGGGTCTGAGTCCTATCAGATGTTAGAACAAAAATATTAATAGTTACACTAATGAGGCATTCATGCTTTGGCTCCTTGACATAGCTGTAAGTTTTTCTCCTTTAAGAGAGAGATCTGGGGAAGCTGGGATGGCTCAGTGGGTTAAGCGCTCACTTTGCAGCCCCAGGGACCGAGGATCGAGTCCCAGCCCCGGCCCCCAGTTTGATTCCTCCTGTGCGGCCCCACATCTACCTATGTGAAATGAAACTATGTCAAAAAATAAAACTAATGATGAACAACTATAGAAACTGCTCTGGGCCCTCCCCCACTTCTCTCTGTCTCTCTCTGTCACCTCTCAAAACAATAAAATAAATCTTTTTTTTTATTATATATATTCAATAAATGTAAACGGATTAAATGTTCTGCTTAACAAACAAATGTAAATGGATTAAATGTTCCGGTTAACAGGCAAATATTGTTCAATTTGGTAATTCAGAAGTGCTGAGAGTTTAAGTGTTTATTCTTCAACAGAAATGTTAGTGTAAATTCCTTAGCCCAGGGAGAGCCGGGACGGCTCAGCGGGTTGAGCGCTCGCTTTGAAGCCCCGAAGACCGAGAATCAAATCCCGGCTCCGGCCCAGGTGGACCCACATGCTGAACTGGGGTGTGCTTCCTGAATGCGGTGAGGCCCCCAGTTCAGTTCAAAAAAAAAAAAACTTCCTTAGCCCGGCTGGAAATTCACCACGCTCCTGAAGGATGGACGGTGGGCCGTGCGGCAGGGCTGAGCCCCGACTAGCCCTGTCTGTTCTGGAATGTTACATTTTAAAAATTGGATAGATACCCAGTGGAGACCTCTTTTAGACTTTAAGGACAATTAGGCAGTAAGCGTTTGGGTCAGAGATCAGGCTGTCATCACCCGCTATCAGGGGACAGCCAGTTGTTGGGGCAGCCTGAGCGTCAGCAGGGGAGAAGGTGCCCAAGGGCCTCAGAGGAAGGCCCGGAGCAGGGCTGGGCCACAGCGACCCCAGAGGGAGGGAGGTTCAACAGAGGAAGGGGGTCTTCCAAGAGAGGTCTGGGAGGCCGAGGCCCAGGAAGACTCCTGGACTTGGCAAGTGCAGTGGGGCAGGAGGGGCGGTAGGGAAGAAGTGGAGACAGCTGGTAGAGGTGCGAGAGTGGAACAGTTGGACAGGGCAGGAGACATTGCAGAGTCGCATGTTTAGATGTCTCCTTACAGGTCAGTCATCCAGTGGTTCTCAAACAGGGCATCTGCAAACCCAGGCACCTGGGTCCCACCCACAGAGTCTCTGGTTCAGGAGGCTTGGGGTGGGGCCCAAGAAATGCCTGGTGACACTCAAAAAAGCACGTGAGCCAATGTTTCCTGCCTTCTCCCCTACATTCATCCCTTTGTTGTTTAAATTTATCAGAAGAAGGGTTCTCCTGTGTTCTAGAAGCTGACACGAGGAAGGCACTACAGACCTAGCCCCTGGTCACAGGCTGGGTCCCATCCCCCCGGGCTTCCCCCCTCATTCGATTTCAACCCACCCAACACTGACCTCCAGGTTTGTCACTCCAGACCCACTGGCCGCCCTCCTCCACCCTGCTCTGCGCTGGGGAACTGACCTCTAGGGGCAGCACCAACACCTGCAGGCCTACCCCCAGGCAAGAGTACAACTGGAGGCCCGTATGCCAAATGCTTGAATGTCTGAAGGTTATAAGTGACACTAAGAAACTGTAAATGACACGCATATCCTATCCTATTTCTTTGACAAATACACCTTCATATGAACCCGGGAGTCAGACTCCTCAGACTTCTGGGCTGGCACTTGAGAGGACGGGGTGAAGGGGCCCCACTTCTGAGCTGCCTTTCCTCCCCACAGCAGCAGCCTGCACAGAGAGCCTCAGCACATGTGCACACCCCAACCACATAGCTAAGCTCCATCCAACCCCCTTCCGACAGCCACCCCTCAGCCACCTCGCAGGACCAGGCATGGAGCAGTCCCCCCGGAGAAGTGCCTGTGCAGGTCCTGGCAGTAGCTCAGGGCTATGTGGACAGGGGACCCTGGGTTCCTGTACCCAGGCGTGCACTAGAAGGGAGACCTCAGGTGGGCATGTCTTCTTACCCTTACAGACCACACCCTGAGGGTGGCTGTCTGGCCATGGCAGGGTCCCCTTGCCTGGGCCTCAGGTTGCCTCTAACAACAACAGGCCCTTGGCCTCTGCCTGCTGGTTGGATTCAGCCAATGAAGGTGCCCGTGGATATCAGAGGCCAGAAAGAGAGTGAGAGGAATTGATTCTCTCCCAAACCACTTCCTGCAGGGCTACTGGCAGCAGCCCTCTCCCAGAGGCCAAGGTCACCTTTGGGATGGTCCTTTCCCACAGCTCTTGTTCTTTTCTGGATTCAGGTAAAATCTGAAAAAGATACTCCTCCCTCCTCTCACAATTCAGGCCTCTACCTGATAATGGCTCCACACTCTTCCAGCCCTCGGGGCTTTACCACAGCCTGTAGGTTTCCCTGAACCCCACCCATGCCTTCGCAAGCAGACCGTTGAACTCTTGACACTTGCCCCTTTGAGCGGGCCATCTAGTCCCCAACTGTTACTGTATCTTCTTCCAGTTGCTCTTCTGGGTACTCCACCTCAGCGAAGGGTCTCCCCCAGGTCAGACACTTCGGTGTCCCAGTTTGCTCTCATTCTATCAGATGCCATCTCCCTCCTTAGCATCTCACAGATGCCCTCCCCACATTCCGCACCACCCGCTCACTTCCTTCTATGGCCTTAGCTGAATCTCCCATCAGCTCGGTCTGGATCATCATTGAAGTGTTCAGCTGTGGTCCGGCATCTGACCCCTGCAGCATCCTCCACACAGGCCCACCGTGAGCTGCCTAAAGCACCGTCTCGTCCTGTCACTGCTGGGAGTACAAACTCAGCACAGCCTTCCTCCAAACCAGCCTGGTCTCTGTGCCTCTCCCTAGCTACACACACACACACACACACACACACACGTAGCCACTCACACTGCGCTGGTGTTCATCGCCCTTCTCCATGGGCAGCCCGCTCCCTGGCCTGTCTTCCTCTCTCCACCTGCTGGGCTCATGCACCACATCTTTCCCGGCTCCCTGTGAGCACCGCCTCCTGCATGAAGGCTTCTCAGACCCCCCATCTGGGCAGAACTGACGGCTCCCTTAGTTCCCCCACTCCATTGGTGGACGCAGCCTGCATTGACACTTCTGTGACACTTGGTGGCACTTAATCATATATCCATTATTTAGTCGACCGCTAGCTCCTTGAGGACAATCTGTCATGTCAGGCAAAGTCACTGAACGTAAAGGACTCCAACAGCATGAGCTGTTGCCTAGCATGGCGGCTGCCCCCGGTGCCCAGGACCAGACCCTGCTGTGCCCACCCCACGGTTCCAGCCTTTTTTCCCCAGCATCTCTTAAGTTTTGACAGCTTGATGTGAGGATTTCATTAACACCGGTCTTCTCCACTAGAGGGGGAATACTTTGAAGGCTGGGCTGTCTTGTTCACCCCTGAATGCTCACGAGCCACAGAGCCTGCCTGACACATAATAGCAGCTCAAAAAAGCACGTATTTGTCTTAAGAACAATAGCGTTTTGGTTGGAGAACCTAACCTACTTTATTGCCACCATTCTTCCTGACCATCCTGACGAACTCCTTGGATATATTATAAATCAAAATAATCCATGATGACACTACGTTGCTCCTTTACCTCCCATCTATACAGTTTGAATTAAAAATCGGCATTGTGCTGAAGGGAATGTAAGATGGGTACAGCCCCAATTGAAGAAATTGTGCTGGTTTCTCAAAAAATTAAACATAGAACCACCATGTGGTTTGGCAATTCCATTTCTGAGTATATACCCAAAAGAACTGAAGCAAGGTCTCAAACAGCTATTTGCACACTCATGTTCATGGCATCATTGTTCACAAGAGTCAAAGGGTGACAACAACCCAATGTCCACCGACAGACGTACAGATAGACAAAATGTGATCTATTCATGCAATGGAATATGATTTAGATTTTTAAAAGGAAGTAAATCCTGTCACATGCTACAACATAGATGAACCTTGAAGACATTATGTTCAGTAAATAAGCCAGTCACAAAAGCCAGTCAAAAACTGTATGGTGCCACTTATATGAGGTACCTAGAGACAGAAAGTGGAAGGGTGGATGCAAGGGGCTGGGGAAAGAGAGCAATGGGAAGCTGAAGTTCAATGGATACCGAGGTTCACTTTAAGAAGATAAAGAAGTTCTGGAGATGGATATTGGCGACGGTTGCACAACAATGTGAATGTGCTTAACACTACTGAACTGCACACTTAAAAATGGTAAATTTTGCTCTATATATATATTACCACAATTTTTTTAAATTAAAATTTAATTTTGAAACATTAGCTTTGCAATACTTCTTCTGAAAAAAAAAAAAATGGAGAAGTCTGGGGACCTCTGGAGATTTCTCTAACCAGGACATACCACTGAATCAGGCAGCTGGGAGCTTACACAAGGTATCTGTGATTCAACTGGTCCCTGGGATTATTAGGAAGCTGCTAGATTTTTAATCCTTTCTCTTTCCACAACAAAAAAGTCACCCAGGGGTATCCAGTCTTAGACAAGTTCCTCTCTATCAATTACTTTTTTTATTTTTTATTTTTATTTATTTATTTTTATTTTTGACAGAGAGAGAGAGAGAGATACAGAGACAGAGACAGAGAGAGAACCGAACTGGGGGAGCTCCCAGTTCAGCATATGGTTCCGCACGGGCCAGAGCCGGGATTCGATCCCCGGTCCCCGGTGCTGCAAAGTGAGCGCTTAACCCACTGAGCCATCCCGGCTTCACCTCTATCAATTACTTTTAAATATCAATCCACAAGAAAGTCCCTCTGAGAAAAAAAATAACATAGAAAGAGCAGACAGGAATGAGAAAATGTACCCCCAGCTCCTGAGAGACATCTTTGTTCAAATGCCGTGCTTGGCAGACGTGGGTGCTAAGGGGAGGGAGGTGCTAGGCTGGGCCAGCATCAGGGCAGGTTGGGACCAGGCTGTGCTTCTTACCGGGGTCTGACACAGGGCTGCCCCCAAGGATGGAGGGCCTTCTGTTACTTGCCTCTCAGTGACCCACCTGCCCCCTGGCCAGTGCCCTCTGCCTAGGAGTGAGGTGCTGGATGGAAAGGAGACAACAGGAGAACCCTCAGGGAAGGCTTCTTGGCTCTAAGCCAGCTCCAGACATTTCCAGGGATTACAGATTACAGCAACCACTGGAACCACAGGCAGTGGGAAGCCCCACCTGCGATGGCCCCGTCCCACCTTCTTGGCCAGGACTCCAGGAGTCGCAACCCATCTTGCTGACAAGCTTGTGAGGTTATGGAGCTGTAGCATCTCACTGCGTGCTCCCCTCCTCCTTTCCAATGTGACTTCTGGACATTCAGGAAATGCCTGTGGGGGATAAAAGGTGCCCAGAGGACCAAATGCCCTGGGGGGTGGGTTGGAAGGAAGGAGTGGTCCCCCCAGTCTGCTTTGGTGCCTGAGATCTTGACAGTGGACGTGTAAGAGCCTCAGGTCTTATCACACACACCCTCTGCAGGTGACACCTTCGCCCCCTGCAGCGCCCCAACATCAGGGCCTTCCCCAGCCTCAGAAGCTTACTCAGGCAGGGCAGGGGACTGTCCTGAACTTCCACCCCCTCAGGGAGCCCACCCATGGGCCCAGCAGCTGCAGGGATTGAGGCACAGAAGGTCCAATTTGCTCCCCAAATGTGACTTGAGAAAGGCGTACCCTGACTGGGGTTGCAGCCTGTTGGACGATTCTGCTCAGAGCCAGGTTTTCTGGGAGCATGCTCCTGAGAACTCGCTCCTGGCTTTCCTGTCTTTCCCCCAGAATGAGGGTGGGGTGGGGGTTGCGGTCGTTTCCATGAGGCTGTCAGCTTTACAGTTGACATTGCAGAAGAAACCCAACTTCTGCCCCCAGCGGTTCTGCAGCCACCACTTAACCCCTGGGACCTCAGTTCTTCCTCTGTGAAATGAGGGTTTCCACCAGGTGGTTGCTCAGGCCCCTGCCACCAGCAACAGCGGCTAGAAAGTTACAATGTGTCTTTCAGAATATCGCCCACACCCCAGTGCACATACCTGCCCCACAGAACTGTGCATTGAGTCAGGGCCACGTCATGACGTTTGAGGGCCCTATGCACTTCTGCTCTCATGGGCCCTTTCTCCCTAAACAATATTAAAAAGGATATTTCAGGGAAGCCGGGATGGCTCAGTGCGCTAAGCACTCACTTTGCAGCCCCAGAGACGGAGGATCGAATCCCGGCCCCGGCCCATGCTGACCCATATACTGAACTGGGGAGTGCCCCCAGTTCGGTTCTCACCAAAGTGAGACTGAGGCCCAGTTCCTGCCCTGTGCAGCCCTGCCCACCTGTGGAGTGAAACTATGTGGAAAAACCAATGATGTACAAAAATGGAGACTGTTTAGGCTTCCCCCTTCTCTCTGTTTCTCTCTCTCTCTCTCTCTCTCTCTCTCTCTCTCTCGCTGTCAAAAACAATAAAAAAATAAATCTTAAAAAAAAGCATATTTCACAATGGTATTGCTGTAAAGATGAATATATTAATATTACACATTAAAAACATTTTCTTCTGCCCAAAATTTCATTTTCTTCTGATTTAAAAATAAATTAAAATGTTCTCAAGGACCCTTAAGAGTATCGCTTGTGGGGGAAGCTGAGATGGCTCAGCAGGTTAAGCGCTCACTTTGCAGCCCCGGAGCCTGAGGATCGAATTCTGGCCCCGGCCCCTGTGGACCCACATGCTGAACTGGGATGTGCCCCCAGCTCAGTTCTTGCCGGGGCCTATGTGGGAGGCTCCCGGCCCAGTTCCTGCCCTGCGCAGCCCTGTGCCCACCTGTGGAGTGAAACTATATGGAAAATTAATGCTGTCAACTATGGAGACTGCTCTGGGCCCTCCCCTTCTCTCTGTCTGTCTCTCTGTCAAAAAACAATAAAAATAAATTTTAAGAGTATTGCTTGTGGTCCCTAGATGCTATGCCTTTTCTGCCTAATGGATATGTGTAGCCTTGCAGTAAGGGACATACGATGAGAGGGGACAAGAAAGAGACGCAGCATGGAGGGAGGGCTAGCCTCAGCAGCAGTGCGACCCGGGTCAGTTACGTCACCTCTCTGTGCCTCAGTTTCCCCACCTAGGTATAATAATAGTGCCTACCTCACAGAGTAGTTGTGAGAACTAAAATAAAATTATGTAAGTACCTCGATTCACATGGTGCCTGGCACAGAGGAATCACTATACAAGTGTTTGGTGTCATGAAAGCTATTTACCTGTGCTTTTGTTTCAGTTGCTTAGCTGACCTTCTGTATCTTAACTGACAAGCTATAAGAAAAGCAAGGTGAGCTTCTTGCTTACGGGGACCTCTGGCTTGGACCTCCTGGAGCAGATACAGCTATTTAACAACTGCTGATTCGGGGAAACTTTGTCAAATTCCTTGGCAGCGTTACTCATGGAGAGCCTCCAGGGAACCAGAATCCCAGAGACACAGTAGACTCCTGAAGCAGCCGGTGGTGAGAATGTTCCTGGGCAGGAAGAACAGGCACAGGCTGTAATCGGCTGCCTACTTTCCTCCTGCTCAGCAGGTGTCAGAGCTCAGGGAATGGAGTGGGAGGCTCTGAGGCCTTTTAAAATGCAGAGGCCTGGGGGATAAACTCCTGTCTTAATCCCTTCACAGACACAGAAAAGGAAAGCCTGACAGCTGGGTTTTTCTAAGGGGATACAACGGGTGTGTGCCAGGGGCTTTACATGCATTATCCTGTTTAATCCTGACAACAACCCCAAATGTCAGGGTTACTATCCCCATTTTATAAACCAACAGACTGAGGCTCAGAGAGAGAGCTGCTAACGTGCCTGAGGTCACCACTACTCCTTCCTGCCACCCCAGGAGAACACAGGGACCTCAGAGATGGAGAGCGGAGACAAGGGAAATGACAGCCGGCCTACCCGGGTCTGTCTTAGCCAGGGCCCTTCGGCTAAAATGCGCTGGGCCTCAGTTTGACCACGTGCACGAGGGGGCATTGGCTACATATCTCACACATATTGCTGCTTTCAACCACCTCCCTGCCTGGTCGCACAGTGCCAGCCACAACTGCTTTTCTTTCCTGCCCTCCTACAGCATTTCTCCCAGATGACAAAGGAGTAATTCTCTGTTCTCTCTCATTCACACTCGCTATTTCCAGATCTTTTTTTTTTTTTTTTTCTAGAAGGGACAGCCAACCACTGGTCACACCACTCCTCCCTGACCCCCAAAGCAGGGAAGCTCCTTTGGGGACAAGTCTCAGAGGGACTTCATAACGAGGTTTTTGTTGAATCATTATTGCTGTGTTGAAAAGCTGATGGCCCCCTCAAAACCCCAAATTCCCAGATAGGCATGGGAAGGCCAAGCAGGGGAGCCATGTTGTATCCAGGCTCTCCTGGACAGCTTCCGTTTTTTTAGGAAAGAAAAGGTGGCTGTAGCAGGGCATGTCCTTTTTGAATGTCAGTAGCTTAGTCACCATCAGCTGCTCTTCCGTCAACAGCCCTCTCCACTCACTTCCTTCCATCTCTCTTATCCTTGGGAAAGTTAGTGACTCTAGAAGCCTAGTTGGGCTAATCTGACTGCTCGTGGGAAGTTCAGGGCCCCTGAAGAAGGTAGTGGCCGAGAGAAAGGACAGAGCAGCAGCAGGCAGCCTTGGGACAAGACCTTCCAGGCCAAGGCAAGGACACAGTCCTACCTCCAAAGGCAGGCCTCATGGTGAAATCATGGTCCTCCACTCTGAGAAGCAGCTGAGGTTGTCCTTTCCGGATTTTGGTCACATCGAGGTTCTTCTTATATAGGTGACTGCGAAGACAAGCAAGACATTTTTGCATGGGCCCACCAAGGCATTGTGGGAGATTATCTGCAGAGATTACTCTTTGTGAGAACAACTGATTAGGCACCTTTTCTCCATCAGGCAGAAGGACACACACATCTCCCCACCCCCTCCTCTCCCAGACCCACACAAGCAAAGAGATCCAAGGACCAGGCCCTTCCAGAGCCTTCCCAAGGTAAATACCTCCGGGCAGGAAAGCATTCTACCCTGAGAAGCTCTTGTCAAAAGTTATGATTGGATGGCAGTAGTTGGGTTGAATGGTGGAGAATTAAAATGTGGGTTTTTTTTCTTTTTTCTTTTTTTCTTTTCTCTTTTTTGACAGAGAGAGAGACGGACAGAGACAGAGAGAAGGGGGAGGGCCCAGAGCAGTCTCCATAGTTGACAGCATTAGTTTTCCATATAGTTTCACTCCAC